>PITA01024674.1:0-25848 GCA_004023965.1 Spilogale gracilis | reverse complement strand
AGAGATGGAGGGGATTCTTCAACACAGCCACTCGGGTATCCAGACCAATCAATTTGCTATGGCATTGGTGATCTATCTGAAACACACGACTAGCTGGTCACAATGGTTACAGGACAGAAGAGATGACAAAAGCAGGTCCTAGCCTGGCAGTGTCCATGTCACTTCCCTTCATAGGGAGTTAGTTCTCTCATGGTGAATTGGAAAGAATTTGACACATGGTTTCCCATATTGGTGCCTTGACAGTCTTCTCGATTCTCAAACTCCTTGGCTGTGGAAACCTTTGTTTTGCCGTGGGAACAAATCTCTGAGAGCAGCCTGCACTGATGACAAAGGGGAAGTAGTGAATAAATACCCCCCAGCTTCCTCAGTCCTCTGTCAGGGTAATTCTGAAGGAATTTTAGAAATCTACACTGATTTCTAGAGTTCTTCAGTAACACTAAGCTCCAACTGACCACATTGGAAACGGGATGGATACCACAGCTTATATTGCCTTTATTTCTTTCCCTTTACCTTCTCAAGATATTACTAACTTACTAATCCTTGTCTTGGGGTCTTCTTCTGGGGGAACCACATCCAGCTACAAAGGAAGTGGGAAATAGAGAGGAATGCATGGGATATTTGGGATCCATTGTCTCTGCCACAGCACACCTGTCCAACAAAGGGCTTCCACTCAAAATCCTAAATGCAGGGAGGAATGCCTGCCTATTGGCAATCCACTTCTAAGCTTCCAATGTTGAAAAATCTGTGGTTGAAAAGAATTGGTCCTTAACATTTCATATCTGAATCATCCACATAATGAGGCTTTGGAATCCCACCCACCCTCTTAACACTAATGCTAAACTTTGATTAATGAAGCAATACCCATTGTATGGATAGGAAAAATGATTCAGGGTTAGTCTCTTCCACTCAATTGAACACAGTTAGTGTGATACTTGATATAACATTCCAACAATTACCTATTCAGAGTCCAGTCTTTTTTCTCTCCTCATCTCTTCATATTACAACTAAGTCCTAAGTTATCCATCTGGGTATTAGACCCTTAATTCCTGTCTACGCATAAAAGAACAGGAAGAGCCACACTGCTCAAGGATTTAAGCTGTTACTTAACCTTGAGTCTTCTTGGCTCTTGATTTAAAGCCTTTCAAGCCCTTTTTAAGAGAGAAGACATTTCTCATTCTAAGATTAATATCCTCACTCTCCATTCCCACCTGGAGGAAGTAATGTGAGGCTTAGAGCACACGGCTGAGCCACAATCACCAAGAAAGAACTCAGCTTCATCCTTCTATCCATTTATTTATTTATCATACATTCATTGAGCATCCGTCATGTGTTGGACACTACTGGTGATTCTCTCATCCATAGGAATTATACAGCCTATTAGAGGTGATGTCAAATACACCCAAGTAGCTAATACTGAATACTTGACTGAAAAAGAGAAGACATATCACAGTTTAGAGGAAAGCAAGATCCCAGCTCACTGGGGATGCAAGTGTGTATAGAACCCAACAGGTGTTTATTTAATCATGCATTCATTCATTCATGTAAAATAATGTCGGTCATTGACCACATGCTAGGGAATGGATGGAAAGGGTAGATAAACCCTACTCAGTCCTCATCCCCTGTGATATCTATAGTTAGTGAAATGGAAGTTCGGTCATATTTGGATATGCTGACGTAGACCTGATGGTTGGGCATTGGGCAGATGAGTGTTTTCCAGACAGAGGGAATGATGATGTGTTTTCCATGCAGAGATAACAAGCCTCTGAGTAGTGAGAAGAAGATAATCAATTTGGTGAAAGAGAAAGCTCTGGGGTCAGGCATGAGAGGACATCAGTTTAAAATCATGCCTGTTGTTCAGACCTTGACTGCCATTCCTGGCAATTACGTGATGAACAAATAGGAGCCTCTGAAGCTGTTTCAGCAAAGGGGCAAGAGATTACAGGGTGGACTTGGCAGGAAAAAGATGCAGACTGGAGATACAAATGGGGAGAGCATGCAGCTCCAACAACAGATGGGAAAGGCACCCGGACCTGAACTGGGGCAGATGCCCAGGGGTGAGTGGTAGGGGAATGATGTGAGATAGAACACACAGATAGAAACTGCAGGAACTGTGTCAGCTGGGAGGTGGCTGTGTAAGTCAAGAAAGAAAGGAGGGACTCACAGATGTCGGCTCTCCTTCCTGAACACAAAGGTAGACTCCACTGTTAGTCTCCCTGAGAGATCAATGTGGCCGTGTGAATGTATTCTGGTCAATGGGATGTGAGTGGAAATCTTGTACATCATTTTCATGCTTGACCCATTAAAAAACAAAAAGCAGAAGAAAACAAAACAATAGCATCTTCCCACAGGTGAGCTAGGTTCACTCTTATCACTTGCCAGCATAATGTGATGCCAAGAACTAAGGGGTGAGTGGAATCATAAGACAGAAGGACACGGGGTCTCTGCACACCCATATGAAGCAGGGTCTGCAGACTGAGATACCACTCCAGTGAACGGACATGGCTGTATTCCAAGAAAACTTTATGGAAACTCATGACAGGCTAATGAGTCTGTGGGCTGTAGTTTACCAAACCGTGACCCAGAGCAAAGTGCCCTCTCCCACTGACCTACATGGACTATGATGAAGAGTGAGAAGGTGCTAATTTGTATTTGCTGAACTTCTGAGACCTGGGTGTTGTTTGTTATAGTAGTTAGCTTTGGCTTGTGCAAAGAAAGAGAAAATAGGCTGTAAAAACCTTCCTATATTCCTCTGAAAATGTGAGAACTTACACTAGATAATACAGGAAAATGCCACCACAGGTTTTTTAGCAATGTCTTAAAAATGAGTGTGACTGCAAATGTATAGAGGAAAGACCTCTAAATCCCTAGGACTTTCTGGGGAGGTTCAAGCGATGAATAGTGCAAGGATCCCATATTTCATTGCTTGGAGGTGGAGTAACCTGGTGGCTCTGGCCCCTTCTTGTGACATAGCATGATAATTGGGGTTTAGACACATTCGTTTACTGATGGAAAATTCTGCTGTCTGCATTCCAGAATTCAAAAGCAAGAGGGGAGGAAAAAAGCCTTGAAATTATGCCAGGTGGAGGAGAACTGAAGAAGTCTGTCAGCAAGCCCTCAGGTAACAATATCATAATTTAAAATTTTTCCTAACAATAGGGGAGTAATTAAAGGTACAGCTTCCTTCTTTCCTGTTTCCATTTCAGCTTAGTCGAGTTCACAGTATATATGTGGTGTGGTGTAGTCAAGGGCGGGTATGCATGTGATATGTGTGTGTATCCATGTGCCATGTGTATGTGTATGGGGTGTGTGTGTGTGATGTATGTGTAAGTGTGATGTGTGTATGGCATGCATGTACGGTGGGCGGGGCTATGCATGAATATGGGAGGATATAGTGCATGTGTGTGTGTGTGTGTGCATGCCAATGGTGTTTGTGTATGTGACAGGTGCATACTCCCTGAGTCCACAGAGACAGGGACAGGAGGAGTTTGTCTCTACAGGTTTGACAAAGTAGATTTATCTACTTGATAGCCCCATCAAATAGGGTCCACCTTTCTGCCTCTGTAGCAACTTGCCAGTTCCTCAAGGTGTTTTAATCGACCTGGGAGCTGTGAGACAAGTTGATAGGCCACCCAAACTGTTCATTGTGACATTCTTGAAGGGCAACTTGGAAGCCCTTCTTGATTTATTTGGATCTGAAAGCAGAGAAGACAAAAGTATCATTCTTGCTGGCTATCCCCTTGCCTTCTCTTAGAGAGACTCTCCCTCATGCCTAAGTGACAAGGGGATTTCAAATCTCCCCAAATGCCCAGAGGTGAACATTCTAGGACAAGTTTGCTCGAAATGACTTATTCTCTCTCTCTCTCTCTCTCTCTCTCTCTCTCTCGGGCACTCTGAGTTTCTATCAGAGGTACTTGAAGATCTGTAAATTCATGCCCTTAGTGATTTATACTGTGAATCTAAAATGATTTTCAAATTGGTCTGGAAAATATGCATGAGAGAGATAAGAGCTAGGGGCCAATTTTGAGGTTACTTGGGCCAATATCCAGATCCACAAACTAAACTTATCAGTGTCCCATCTGACAAGTGTATTTCTCTTCTCTAGGCTGGGGTTTCCTCCTACAGAGATAGATATTGAGGGTTGAGTCAGATCCATGTTTTCCAAAATGTGTTGTAAAGGACATTAATACTGGGCAACTGGGTGGTTCAGGCAGTTAAGCATCTGCCTTCGGCTCAGGTCATGATCTTGGGGGTCCTGGGATGGAGCCCCGCATTGGGCTCCCTGCTTGGCGGGAAGACTGCTTCTCCCTCTTTCACTCCCCCTGCTTGTGTTTCTCTCTGTCAAATAAATAAATTAAATCATAACTAAATAAATAACATTAATACTAAGTCATGCAGTAAAAGGAATTCCATGACTAGTTTACTCTGAATTTGTTTTAGTACTAATAAAAGAGATCAGAAATAGCAGTAGCTTAAACAAGATGGAAGTTTATTTTTCTTTTAAGCAAAAGTCATCCAGAGGTGAGCAGCCATGGGCTAATACGATGAGGAGCCCAGATCCTTCTATCTTTCTTCCCACCATCTTTTGCAATGTCTTCTATTTTCAAATTAATTCAGTAGTTTAAGATAGTTGCTATAGCTCCAGCCATTACATCCGCATTCCAAATAACAGGAGTGAGGAAGTAGAAACCATGGTGGATATGCATGGTGCTTCTTCTAGAGATCACTTCTTTGAAATAGTCTTTCCTGAAGTCCCTTATGACACTTCTGTTTTTATCTCATAGGCCAGAGTATAGTCACACAACTAAATCCTGCTGCAAGAGATGCTGGTAAGTGCAGTGTTTTAGTCAAGGGCATTGCTAATGTGGATAACATCAGAGTTCTGTTCCAAGTCAGTTGGAGAGAATGTGTGTTCAATGACAACCAATTGTTCCTGCCATAATGACTGAGTATACTACATTATAGTTGAGACTTCTTGTCTGTATATTTCAGAGATTTCATATGCAGATGCACACTGTGGCACTTCCTATATGAGATGTTTCCCATAATTATTTGATCATAGACTCCATTCTTTCCCAAACATCATGTGTAGTTACTAGTGTAAGAAATAACTTGGAGGACAATGGTAGGCAATGGTCTCAAGTGTTCTTGGTTATTGACAAAGCATTAGATTATCTACATCAGAGGTCCCCCCACCCCTTCCTCACCACATGCAGGTTTCTGGAGGGCAACCGTAATTCTCGATAACTTTTCCCTCCTGCCAACTGTCTGGGCACCTCTGATATTCACAGGCATGATTCTGGAGCTCTCCGTAGGCACTGCCTTCCCTGCACTGAAGGGGACATGTGAGGATCTCTCCTCCTTCATTGTTATACTTGGTCATGATTTGGTGGGTTTTTACTGAGATGAGATCGTGGGGGTGTTAGGCAGCAAAGCCTTGATTTGATTCACATCAAGTGAGGATGTAATTGGAAGCAATCAGATTGAAGTGTCCCATTTTAGGAAAAGCCCTTAATGCAGCAAAACTTAGAGCTGGCACAAGGACAACTTAAAGGACCAGTCTCAGATTATGGAACAAACAGAACTAAAGCAACGAAAATAAGAAAATGACTCTGCCGCGTGTCCTCCTCCCGTGAGGCTCTGCATGTGTTCCCTCAACAGCATAGTGATGCATGATGATGCCAACATACAATTCTAGGTTTCAGTTTTCAAAGCCATTACTTCTCCATTCATAGAATGTTACTTGAGTCCTTATTACTGTTGAAGCCCTTCAGAAGCTCACGGTCAGGTCAAAGAGAAGAACATTGAACAATTGAAATTAGAAGAGAGTGCCAGAGGTCTTCATAGAGTGGAAGATGGCCAATAGAGACAGACGTCTGGTGGTGAGAGATAGAGCCCTAGAATAAGATGTATGTGTACCTGAGCCTTTGTTAGACTGGTGTATGCACTTTGTAAAGGCTACTTAAGTTCTCTGTGCCTCAGTTTCCTAATCTGCAAGATGGAATAAAGAAGAGTTTCCATCCCTAGGACAGTTTTCACTATGAGATGAAAAAATGCACATTGCATTTTCCCTATCCCGAGTATGAGCATCTGGCAATGGATTCCTGTTGTTATTGCTGTGCTTAGGATAGATGCTATTCACTCTTCTTTTTATTTTTTTGGCAAGAGAACAATGGGAATGCACCAAGAAGGAAAGGACAGTGCCATCTTTGGAAGAGGGGCTTTATGTTATAGCAACTCTGGACTGACTTGCAAAGGGAAGAAAGTTTGAGGAGATGAAAATCTGTCAAAGGTCATCTAGACCAACCTGTCAAACAAAACATCAAGCCTCATTTATGGCCTGTGTGGCTTCCACATTGGCTTCATGAAACCAGTTCCAGCCAGTTTCAACACATGTTGCTTTAGCCAAAATGGACTACATGTTTGAATTTGGATGATTCCTTCCCAATCCCTAGAGGATTTTTAGCCAGCATGTTTATGTCTAATACCTGACCTTATTCTAGGGAAAGACACTGCTTAAAAGAGAGGCAGTGACCAAACTTCCTTATGGAAGGAATGAGGACTGGACCAAGACTCACAAGGAGGTCAGGAGCTAGGAAGGTACAGAACAGGATGGACATGGGAAGGGTAAGGATCAGGTCAAGGGGTGTGGCACTAGAATCTAGATGCTGTGTGATGGGTCTCAGATCAACACTGACCACAACTTTTCCAAACCACCAGTGACCTTGAGCGTGTGATGCCCCCCTGTTCCCTGCCACACAGCAACCTTCAACTTCCACATTTTAAAACTGGTGTGGGCTAATGACTTCACTATCATCACATTCAAAGTTCTGATTGCAATTACACAGTTCTCTAGAGGCGGCAGAGAAGGACATTGTCAGAAGAAAGAGTATTTCTTTACTCGTAGAACCACATATGCTAACCAGAAGCTTCCAGGGTTCTTGGACTTTCTTGTGAGAAGTCCCACTATCCAAAGAATAACTCCCAACACTACAGTTTCTTTTAATAAACAGTTACATCATCTTTCTAGACACTACCACCCACAGCCTCAACACAGATGGGTTATTTGTAAAACTGGAGGCTTTGGATGTCAAGGTCACTCAGAGTGATACGGCATATTCACATTACAAATGCCTCCTCATGGAGCTGAGCAACAGGGTAAGATGTGCTTTCAGTTTGGCAAGGAGATGCCTCCAAACTCCTCGGCTTCATTCCTGTGCTTACTGAAATAGGCCCAGCAATGTTTCGTAACACTCCTGTTCACAGAACGTGTAAGAACAAAAATTAAAAAAAAAAAAAAAAGTAGAGTTTTGGGATGAACATAAAAATATGTTTTCTTTTTTAATTTTTAAGGTTTCATGAGGATTTTCAACTGTTTTCCCCAAAGTCCTGTGCCTGGTTTTCTCCATGTAGAAATGAGAGTAGTAATCAGTAGTATTTTTTTCCTGGATCACAATCAGTAACTTGAAAGAAGAGGCATCCAGGATGTACATAAGCAGCAAAGTCGCCACTTTCCAGAGGTACAGAAGATACAGAGAAGCACAGTGAAATCTTCCTTTTTGTGGCAGCCTGTTCAAAGGCATTGTAAGAAAGTGTTCCCTGTGTCACGTCTTCACAATGGGAACCACCACCACGGTTGTTGAGAAGGGTTCCAGCATTGGCTAGCCTCCGAGAGCCACGCGCAGTAGCCATACGACTGAGTCAGTCTGGATTAATGTCCAAATCTGTAATTTGAGGATTATCATGTTTTTTATGGGATTGCTATGGGGATTAAATAAGACAGCAGTTTCCTGTCACCTAGTAAGAATAATAATAATAATAAAAACTGTTGATGTCTTTATTCCTCCTCTCCTAATCACAGAATGACTTCATTCATTCAGGTCTTTTTAAAAAATGTAGTTAGTTTATTTGCTTGGAAACTAGAAAACCTAATGCAAGTGGGTGAACTGAATTTTTTAATTAACAAATCTGTATCCAACATCTATTAAGTTTATGAAACTGTGCTATGTATCATGAGAAATATGGAGTTAGTCCTTTATTCTAAAGGAGTGTAATTGGAATGGCAAAGCAAAAACACATGCATAATTGACTCAAAATGTCTGAAATGGGATATTAGAAAGGGTGCTTTATGGTTGTTTGGCGTTCATAGATCAATAAAATGATTGGCATGGCCATGAGCTCCTCGGAGTAAGCACTTTTACTTCTTCACCCCTGCATTCTCATGTCTGTGTCTGGGACACGTAGGGGGTATCATTGGATGTGTCTTAGGTAGATGGATGGATGGATGGATGGATGGATGGATGGATGGATGGATGAAGAGTCCTCTAATTTTTATTGTTGTTGTGACCAGTATTAAGTCCACCTATTCTGTGGGAAAGCCATACAAACAAGGAGATGTGGGGATAGTCATATCCACTTTGATATGGCTGAGGCCCCAGTTGGAATACTTGAGTGGAGAGTGGTTCAATGGGTGAAACCATCTGAAGGCTCATTTACTCACACCTCTGGTACTTGATATTGGCTCTAGTTTGTTAATAATGAGGACGGACAGCTACATCCTGCCTTTGCATGTGGCCCAGGCTTTGTCCCAACATGAGGTTCTAAGGGTGATGGCTTAAGAAAGGGAGTCAGGCAAGAACAATGTTCCCTTTATTCACCTAGTGCAGGTTCATGTGGTAGCGTCTCCACTTCCTATTAGTTCAGGCAGCAGTCACAAACTCTACTCACATTCCAGGAGAGGGGTCAAAGGCCACCTTGTGGCAGAGAGGAACAAGGTTTTGGAAGAGCATATGGGACTAGAAATAGCTTGGCCATTTTGGAAATTTGTTCACAAATAGAACAGACATGATGGACAGATCAGTGAATGCTTCTGAGTTCAGACTCCCTCAGGTTTGTTCAGAAGTGAGATGATTGGACAGATATGTCAACAGAGTTGAGGGAAGGGAGGCCTGAGGAATACAATCTTACCAATCTTATCAAGATGTTGAAGACTTAATAGTCTTACCTTTGAAAATCAAGGGTAAATTTTATCTCAGGAACTTATGATCTAAAGAAATGATTCAGGAAAGCACAATGCCAGACAAGTAAACTGGAGAATTGGAATCCTGTGAGTAAAATCTGGAGGGAGACAAGGTTATAGGAAGCCTCATGGCCAGTGGCCTTGGCCTTGGAAGCTCCATCCAAAGCTCACTTTGCCACTTTCCATCTAAGTGCCTTGGAGACAGTGGATGGAAGGGCACATGTGCCATATTTCATTGAATCAGCAAAATGCACTTGAACAAAGAAGGGACAAAAGGAACTGACATGGGGGTTGATTCTTATGATTCTGGGGGATGAGGGAGAACCTATGAATAAGACAATGGTTCCACTGCTTTCATTTCAAACAACACTCAAACCTCTTCTTCCCTGAATGAAACAGAAAAGGACAAAGACTAACATATCCATTTTCTTTCTTTCTTTTTTTTTTTTTATATATCCATTTTTTTTTTACCTTGGAGGCCAATACAGAGATGGAGAGTGCTCTCTGAGGGGAGCGATATAAGGTCACTGCATTTACCCGGCTCTGTCCCGGGAGCTTGGGAAGCAGGCTGACACATGAGGGACTTTTATTTTTCCCTCCGATATTTAATTGAATGTGCAGATAGAGATGCACTGAAGTCGACTACGTTAAAATGAAATATGTCCCTGGAGTACCTGCTTCTGTCCGCACTCCTGCCCACTGTCCTCCACCCCACAGAATGAGAACTTTTTCTGGCCAACAAAGCCCATCTTCCATTATTATTTCTCTTTGTCTCTTTTCATTTCTCCTAATGGAAACATTCCAGTAGCTGCTGGCTAGAAAATTAGCCATCTGAACTCTGATTCTCCCTCTCGCTTTCCTTCTTTCTGTGTCTCTCTCTTCTCCTCAGATTAGTGAGAAAATTCAGCATTGAATCTCTTTCAAGCTCTTCCCTCTGCACAGCCTGGTTAACACATGGAAGGGGCTAAGATTAAACCTTAATTTAACTCTGTCTCTCACCCAAACGTCACCAGACTCCTGGCCCAGTTTAACTTTCAATCATTCTCTGAAAAGTCTGGAGGAGTGTGGCTCCACACTGCCCGAGTCTCCAATGTGACCTTCTTTGCCTGGTCAAATGCCTTGTGGTGAAATCCAAGATGGCATTAGGACGGAGGAGAGTGAGAAGAAATGAATATTTATTGAGTTCCTGGCATATGCCAGGCACTTTAAATGCATTATTCCTTTTGATAGAACAGTCCTATGAAATAAATACATGTCTCTCTATCTTTTTCAGGGAGAAACTGAGGCTTATTGGGGGTCACTATCTTGTATAAGCCCACCCTAATACTGAGCAATAATGTCACGATTTTCTAGCAATGTTTGCTTATGTACCAGTTTTCCTGGAGGCTGGATTTGCCCCCAGAATGGCCAACCACCAGCACAAGCACAGTGATCAAAAAACCCCATAATGACTCTTCTGGTTTGTACTGTCATGCTGACCAGCTTCAGGCAGGGAACTGAAGGTCACAAAGGCTCAAGACCTCATCATCCTTCACACACTTAGGAAGGGGAGGAATTGAGACTGGAATTCAGCTCTGCCATAGCTCAAAGTTCATGCCTGTTGGAACTAGAATTGTAATTGTGTGTATCTGCACCATGGCCAACCTAATGAGAACCAAATCATATTCTTTCCATTCCACTTTAGGCCTCTGGAAGTATCTGACATTTCCATTCAAAATTGAAACAAAGAAAACAAGAGGACCAAAATGTCTTCAAAAGGCTTCCTGATAAAACAGAGTCAGTTGTGGATTTTCCCTTGTTTGTTCCTGCTTTTGAAACCTAGGGAATAGTATTGTTAACTCTGATAGTGTCCAGCAAGCCAAGATGGAACAGGAGCCCAAATCAGACCAGCTTCCAGAGTGAGAAAGTCCTTCCTTGGGAGGAAGAACATGGTCCCCAAAGAGATAAGGAGCCAGGTCATAGGCCAAGCAAGGCATAGCTACCCAACATTGATCAATTTCAGAAAAATTAGCAGGGTGAAATCCAGGGGTGGAGCATACAATGTTCAGAAACTCCAGGGGAGAGACAAGAATTCAATATTAGGCAAATCCATTAGCAAGTCTTAGTTATACGTGTGAAGTATTCACCACAATGCTGTTAATTCAGGTTAGTTATATATATATATGAAGAATATATGTATGTAAATATTCTTCCATACAAGGATCATTGAATACATATGTATATGACTCCCACAAAGGACTGTTATGCAGCCATTGTAAGTTGTTGAAATAAAATGTATGACAAAGGAAAAGGCTCTTTAGCTCATTATTTTCCTCCCCAATAAATGAAAGGATACAAAACTGTTCTCTATCTGAATAAATTCATTTGTGTAAAAATATGTAGAATGAACCTGGAGAAAATTGTGCTAAGACATTCATAGCACATGACTTTAGACATAAAATTCAAAGGTCATATTTTCCTTTTTATTTACAGTTCTTTATTTTTTTTCATTTTGTCCATAATAGATATCTATTTAAAAGAAAGAGAATATATTCCAAGATGAGAGACCTGGGCAGGAGCTTGGAGCAGAGCAGACTATCCATGAAGTTTGGGATCTTGGCCACGTATACTTGGTGAATTTGGACACAAGGAGGCTGGTGAGGCAGGAAGGATAGTCAAGAGACAGGAAGAAGAGGAACCAACAGGTGTTAATGTGTCCTTTGTTCAAGACCTACAAAACATATCATCGCACTCTGTCTTCTCAGTGGCCTTGCTAAGTATGTATGATTATCCCCATTTTATGAATATGGACTTGCGACTTCATAATGATTAAATAACATGCACAGAGATGCATTCAGCTCAAACAGTAAAAATAGGTAATATTTATTTAACACCCTTGTGTCACAACAGATGCTGAGAACTTTCCACTCATGTACCAGTTTAGCCTTTGCCACAAACCTATGCGACAGGTACCATAAGTTCCTTGGTCCTATAGGTGGAGAACATGAAGCACACTTGACACTGGTCCCATAGGTAATGGAGGTGGAGTTGGTTTTGGGCCACTGAGTCCAGAGAATGCCTCAAACTACTTTGGGATACAACCCACAAGGAATACAGCTGACAAGAACAGGGTAAGAGCAAGTAGTCAACATCTCCAACTAAACACATGCAGAAAATTAAACAAGCAGCAAGCCAATGATCAAGTCTATGTCAATTCAGCCCCATCGCTAATGTGTCATGTGACCCATTAGTCCTAGCTGGGATTCTCCTTAACTTCCCACATGGTACAGGTGAGTGTGTTTGTAAGCCTTGAAGTTGCTTCCAAGTCCCGCCTCTTAGTTAACCCATCTCTGCACTGGAATCTGAGCTGGTTACCCATCACTGTCATGTCTTAACATCCTTTTTCACAATCACACATATTTTTCAACATTTTAAATAATGTTTCCTTTGAAACAACCTTAGAATCACAAGAAATTGTAAAAGTAGTGCAGAGAGTTCCTGTGTACCTGTCACTCTGCTTCACCACAATGATCACCCAGAAATTGACCTTGGCAGTATTAAGTTGTGATTTCACCCATTTGTACATGCTCATCTGCTGAACATCCTTTGAAGTCATGAGAGGTCCTTCATGATGTAGAGCCCACTCAGCTGTCCATCTGTCCTTCCATCAACATTGCCCTCACATTTTGCTCTTTTTTCTTCTTCTCCTCCTTCTTTCTCCTCTTCCTCTCCTTTTCCTTCTCTTTCTCTTCCTTCTTTTCCTTCTACTTCTTCTTCTCCTCCTCCTTCTCCCTCCCCCTTTCTTCCTCCACCTCCTCCCCTTCCTCCTCCTCCTCCTTCTTCTTTTTTTTCTTTTTCTTCTTCTTCACATTTCACTCTTTAGCAAACTTGATCTTCTTATAGGTCCCCAAAACACAACACCCAGATAGTCTTCCTAAACATTATTGTTCACAAATGTCTCGGATCAGAAGCTGCCTCCATGGTGCTTCCTCCCCAAGCCCCTGCCATTTCTCATTGCCTCTGTAATTGCTTGCTCCCGGGCCAGTTCCCTTTGGGAATTCTTCCTACATGGGCAGGGATTCATCTTTACTTCCTGGTAATTTCTGTGCTTAAATGGTGCTTGGGACCTTTTAGAAGTGTGGGCAGAATGAACAAATGCAACCAGGGATCTTAATGTCTCTTATCTTCACATCTTGAAGTAGCTCTTAGAAAAGAACCTCTGCAGCAATTTAAAGAGTTTTCCACTGAAGGATCATTAATTTGTAAATAAAAGTATATAGAAGATACAGCGAAGAAGAAGAAGAAGAAGAAGCAGAAGAAGAAGAAGAAGAAGAAGAAGAAGAAGAAGAAGAAGAAGAAGAGGGAGGAGGAGGAGGAGGAGGAGGAGGAGGGGAGGAGGAGGAGGAGAAGGAGGAGAAGGAGAAGGAGAAAAGGGAGGAGAAGCAGGAGGAGGAAAGGTACATATACTCAAACAATCAACACATTCAAGGCTTTATAGGATCATTCCGCTACTTAAGAGAAAGGCAAAACTACTGTGCATATAATTGTATTTAAATGGTGAAAAAAACATTCACTCTCACTATGCATTAGAAACAGTATTTTAAATTTATTTCTAATATAAACACTCTCTCCAGCCTTCATTTTTCCCCTTATTGCTCCTGCTTTCAGCACAAATTACTCTTAAGTTGAGCTGAATAATAAATGAAACAGTCAGTGTCATTAATGACAAAGTGTAATATTGAGATGATGAGACCTCTTGTTTGCAAAGGTTTTTTCTTCGCTTTTTTTTTCCCCAAAACATTCCTCCACAAGGATCACTGGCAAAGTGATTTATATTCAACTGAGTATCTAATTGAAAGACTATGAACCCGTGGAAATGTAGACTAGCAGGTCTAATATCCTAAGGAAAAAAATAAATAAGTAAAACAACCTTCTCTTTGGATAATCGCACTTACTGGTGTATGCAGTCTCTTATTTGGAAAAAGAGCTTCCATTTTATGGCTTATTCAAGTCTCACAAAGATAAGCTCTCAGCTTATTAGTATCCAGCACTGCATTTGGGAAGGGTTTACTTGAGCAGAGGTTAATTTTGCCCTATTACATTTGCTGAAGTGCAACGTGCCCTAACATCAATTTCCTGTCAGACACATGTTTGTTGAGATGTGAGGTTCATATATATGAACATCGTCCTGAAAAGGACTATCCATTTTCCCAGGTCGAGATGATCTTGAAGCAGTAAGTAGGATGGGAAGGATTCAGAGTCTGAAGATTGGGGTTTCACTGAGGTCTAGAGAGCTCCAGAAGCTTCATGCTTGATTCCCACCTGTCATATTTCCTAGGTTTACTCCACTTCCTGACAAGTCATACATCATTACCTTTCTCAGCATTGAACTTTTATGGATAATAAAATTAAGACTCACATATAACCTCTAAATTAGTTCTGAGAACAGTGTACTCAGAAGATATGTGTAGAAGGAACAAATGTTTGTGTATTCATTCTAGAGTTGGGTCAACTTCTACCATGATTTTGTAAGACCAAAGACCATAGGAAGAACTTCTAAATGTCTGCCAAACAATAGTCAAAATTTGAATTAACTAACAAACATCCATCCTCTCCATCCCACCCTATGCTAAGCACTTGAGATTAAAAACATCACAACCACTCAATAAAGACTTGACACACATCTTCCCAGTTCGAGGATGAGGGAATGAAGGCTCAGAGTCAGTAAGTATCGCGCCCTTCCTTGTTCCGAGTGATATCTAGAAACTGTCAGATTGAGGACTTGAACTTGGGCCCGTCTGACTCATATCCATACTACTGGAGCACATCCATTATTTGTCCCTTTTAGTGTCTCCAAGAAATATTTCTCTCACCTAAGATTGTGTGTTCTCCCATTATGTGACAGGATGCAGCAGTTGTTGTTGGAATAATAAATAAATCCATAACAACTTTCTCTTTTTTAAAAAAAGATTTTATTTATTTATTCATGAGAGGCAGAGGCAGAGGGAGAAGCAAGCTCTCTGCTGAGCAGGGAGACCAACGTGGGACTTGACCCCAGGACCCTGGGATTATGATCTGAGCCAAAGGCAGATGCTTAAACATCTGAGCCACCCAGGTGCCCTCTCTTTTTACCTTTTTACCTTTGCTGCTGAAAATCTCCAGAGTTCAACCACAACAATGTCATCAGCCCTCAAAATAAATGTGCTCTTCTATCCTTCTAAGTGGATTTTAGATTTCTGGTTTTGTTTCCATGGCCTTAAACCATCTTTCATTTTAAGCCCTTCTGAATCACTTTTGAGAAGGTCTGTGCAATTAGAAATCACTTTCAAATCAATGAACCTCATCTTGCTGTAAGGTAAGACTGCTTTAGGAATCAGGAAACAAAGCAAGTTAAGAGACTTGTCCCAAATAAAGGAGCTGGCAAATTCTGAAACTGATGCTTTCTAACTATCCCTATTCCGTGTCCAATGATTATTTCATTTTTTCCTGTTGCTTTGTGCATGGGGGGAATATGTATTATTTAAAAATTTAAATTTCTGGAAAGATGGTCACAGTGAAAAAGCAGACATTTATCAAATGTGATCTAGGCCATGCTCTGCATTAAGTTTTATTTATATGACTTTAATGTTGTCCTTTCGACATCAATGAATTTGTCTTAGTTTTCTATTGCTGTGTGTGGTGATGGTTAGTTTATGTGTCGACTTGGCTAGGCTCCAGGACCTGGTTATTTAAGCAAAGATGAATCTAGGTGTTGCTGTGAAGGCCTTTTAGATGCAGAAAACATCTATAATCAGCTAACTTTAAGCAAAGGAGATTACCATTGATTGTGGGGGTGGGCCTCATCCAAGCAGTTAAAAGGCCTTAATCACTAAAACTAAGGTTTCTTGGAGAAGAAGAAACTTAGCTTCAAGAATGGATGTTAAATCCTTCTGATTTACTATTCTGGCCTGCTCTATGTATTTGGACTGGCCAACCCACACAGCCCCATGAACCAAATTCTTAAAATAAATCTGCATCTATTTCTTTAAAAATATGCATATATATGTATGTATATGTATATGTAAAATATATATGTATTTATATTTATATATTAATATAATATATAATGTATTATATGTAATATATATAATGTGATATATATAATATGATATATATGTAATATATAATTAATATAATCATCTGACTCTTGGTTTTGGGCTCATGTCATGGTCCTGATCAGGGTCCTGGGATTGAGCCTCATGTTGGGCTCCACACTTAACACAGAGTCTGCTTGTCTTTCTCCCTCTTCTCCTCCCCTATTTCTGCACTCACTCTCTTTCCAAAAAAAAAAAAATATATATATATATATACATATATAAAATCAACCAGTTACAATTGTCCTGTCTCTCCGGAGGACCCTAACTCATGCACCATGTGACAGATCACACACTATACCCTGAGTAGCTTATACAGCACATATTTATGACCTCACAGTTTCTGTGGGCCAACAGTCCAGCACATTTTGGCTGGATCCCTGGATCAGGGTCTCATGGGGATGAAATTAAGGTCCTGGCTGAGGCATGCCCTTTGGTGGCTCAATTCCAGAAGGCTCTGTTCCCACATCCCCTCAGGTTATCGACAGACCTTGTATCCTTGTGGCTGTGGGACTGAGTCCTCATCATCTTCCTAGCATCTGGCCTGCTCTCAGCTCCTAGAAGCTGCCCTCAGGTCCTCACCACATGGCCTCCTCCACAGGCCCTCTCACACTGCAAACCTCTTCCTTCAAGAAGGACTCGGTGTCTTTGATAAGCTCACCTGATTAGATCAAGCCCACCTAGGACAACCTGCTTTTCTCTTCACTCAGATTTCAGTGATTACAGACTTATCCCTGCTGCCATATAATCCTCATGATGAGGATGAGAGTTCATCATCATAAGTCCTGTTCAAATGGACCGGGAAGGGACTGGTAAGTGTGTACACCAAGGGGCACTAATTGTGTGGGTCCCCTTAAAACTCTGCATATATAAATATATCAGTATTGCCTGGGAATTTTTTATTAATCAGTTCCACAAACATGTGATGAGCTCCTTCTAGTTTCCAGGGATAGTTTTGGATATTAAAGTTGCAATTTCTCTGACCCTATCAAGAATGATAGTCTCACATGAACTTTATACAACCCTCCTAATGAAAATATAATTTGTTTTGCTCAGCAATAATACACTCTAGTTCCATTCATGTTATTTCAAATGGCAAGACAGCATTCCTTTTGATGGCTGAGTAGTATTTAAGAGAAAGACAAATACCACGATTTCACTCATATGTGGAATTTAAGAAAAAAAAAACAGATGGACGTAGGAGGGAAGGAAAAATAAAATAAGTTGAAAACAGAGAGGGAGACAAACCTAAGAGACTCTTAATGATAGGGAACAAACTGAGGGTTGCTGGAGGGGAGGTGGGGAGGATGGGATAACTGGGTGATGGGCATTAAGAAGGGCACATGATGTAATGAGCACTGGGTGTTCTTTGCCAGTGATGAATCACTAAATCCTACCCTTGATGCTGATAATATAATATATGTTAACTAACCTGAATTTAAATAAAATCTAAAAAAAATCAAAAAAGTTAAAAAAAAAAAGTAAAGTAATTCAGTAGTAGTCAGAAGGCAAGACCTCAAACTCACAGATGACTAAAGGAGTAAGTCCACCATCTGGAATCTAGGAGGGCTTTATAAAAACAGAATGTTGGAACCAGAATTTTAATTCTAAGAAGGAGTTTTTCAGAAGAAGCAGCTAAGGAAAGGCACTTGAGAGGCAGGACTGCCAGACCCAGTCCTGATGGAATAGTGTTAAAAGGCCCTTCCCAGGGAAGCCTGAGAGGCTCAGTCGGTTAAGTGTCTGACTCTTGATTTTGGTTCTGGTCAAGCCCTGCATTAGTCTCCCCACTGGGCATGAAGCTTGTTTAAGATTCTCGCCCTCTATCCCCATCTCTCCCTCTCCAAGAAAAAAAAAAATCCTTCCCACCAGGAGAAGAGGGAGTATTTCTTGGTACTATTCCAAGAACTTGCAACCTCTGGGATGCTGGTCATGGAGAAGAGTTCCAGGAATTCAGGAAATGTTCTAATACCGTATTCCCTGTTTCAAAGGTGACAGGGTGTGAGAATATATGAAGACGCTTTAATCAGTTCAGAAGGATTTGAGAAAATGAGATTCTGATCACTTTAGCACATTATTCTTTCTCACTTTAAAAAAGTAAATCTTTCATAAAATTTAAAAAAATGTATATATTCTTTATGAAAAATTCAGGACATACTAGAAAAGTTGAACACAAAAAGAATAAAAACCACATCTGGCTAAATCCTCACAGACACACCATAAAGCTTTGTTATATAAACTTTTGTATAAGTAATGTACAGATTGATATAAAGACAAATAATTATGTAGAGAAAATTCAACAAGGCTCATGATATTTTTCTCTATATCTAATAGAAACACATTCTTGCATCACTGCGTATTCTTTCACAGTATTATTTTTAATGATTGCTTAGTCCTTTATTGTATCAGGGTACCACAATTTATTTTAGCTAATGAAAGGACATGAAATGTGTCCTTTATTATTAAAGTAATTATTAATATAATTGGCATAGCCATGCTTCAAAAGTCTGTGAATCCAAAAATGATGTCATAGGTCGTCAATATCCAAATTGATATTGGTCAGCCCCAACCTATGGAGAGAGGATCCAGTGCACCCTCAAAATGTCTGTACTTTTTGGCTGTTCAGAGTCTCCAGGTCCCCATGCTGGATGTCTACAGGAGCACAGACTGTGTTTGTGTAATTTAGCCTCTTCATGAAACCATCCTCCGCTGCTTGCAGGCTGAGTCCCTCAACAATGAGGGACTCCTGAAACCTGTGTCGTCTATGGTCATGCTGGCTTGGCAATCCCCCCACCTCCAAAACTGTTCCGTGTCCTCCTCCTCACTCTGCCAGAGCCCAGACCCTTCTAAGAACATTTCTTCATTTCTCCTTTGCCAGCCAGCTCCCCACCAGATTCTGCTGAGAACTAATTCTGATGGAGCCTAGAGGGAAGATGAGGGACAGAAAACCTGTTCCTTTGCTTTCTCCTTGCTGTTCCTGTCATGTGCCACCTCGGCAATGGTTCATCAGCCCGGCAGCAGAAGGTGGTTCCTACAACCAGACTCGTTTTCCTCCCAGCACTTCCAAATCTGTTGCCTTAGTCCTCCTCAGTGATACAAGTACCAGCCAGGCAGTGCCCTTGCCTAGAATCAGGGGCCCCTGGATCCTCTTCTGAGCCCAGAAGTGCCAGGATCAGCCTGACATTCCTTCTCCTTGTCTTGAGACTGTAAAATTCAATGTCTCCTTTTTGTTTTCTTGTACCTGTGAATAATAGCTGCTTTCTGTAGTTAGGATCTTTGCGTTACCTTAGTATTCTCTCTTTTTCAGTTCTTCAGTTCCTAGTCAACTAATTACTTATAATACACTCTCTTAAAATAAAGGACATAAACAGATCTACCTAAATATTCATGTTCAAGTATGCAATACCTCCTATTCCTTACTTAGTATGGAAAATGTTTCCACCTCTGGCAAAACTTTATAGAAAAATAGTGAATGAAAGAAAGGACATGTAAAAGAAAGTCTAACTTATGGCCAGTATTAAAACAGAAAGAGAGTGAGTTAAGACTACCTCTATTTCAGGGCATATCATGAGCTCTTCTATCCTCCTTCATTCCGGATAATCTCCCCACATTGACCTCATTTCTTATCCTAAGATAAGTCTCTTCTTAGGATGATTGCCAGTGGGGAAATCTCATATTTCAGGACAAAATCTACTTCTGCCCTAAAGTGTGTGTGTGTGTGTGTGTGTGTGTGTGTGTGTGTGTGTGTGTATCTGTGTCTGGTAGACTTATATTCAAATCACAACACAACTCATCATTACAAAAGTTAACTGGTGCCAGGCTAGCCCATCATGCCATAGAAACCATAAAACTGTACAAATTGAATTGATTTCCAACATTGAACAACAGACAGTATAGGACTATGATTTCTGGATGAAAGGAAGTACTTGAAATGAAATCAATTACTGCCCCAAATTTCTCCTTGAAGTCATCTTTGGACAACAGGAGGAGAAAATGCTAAAATAAAGAAAGGCATAGTGGTTTTTTGAGCTAAGGAAACTAACATCAAACTTCAGGGCTAGAATTTGAGGTACAAAATAACTGAGGAGAAGCAGCTTAACAGAGAATAAGAGATTATTATTAATAATAATTAATAAATATGCAGGGAGTACCCTGGAATCTGGAGATAAACTGGACTGCTCACATTCAAGAAAAGATGCTGTGTAGCTATAAGAAAAATGGGGAGTTATAATAAACAGAACAGGTATCCTAGACTTTGCACAGAACTGAGAGATTTGGAGGACTGGCCTGCCAGAGTGGAAAATGTTCACTCAACATCTGAATATCTAGTTGGGATTCCAGAAGACCATGCTTTAGGTGTAGAGATACACCAACTCTGGAAAAAGAACTCCTTTGGATTGGTGGTTTTGAGAGGACATTTGACAAACTCTGAAGACTTTTTTCTAAAGATTTATATACCTATTTTAGAGAGAGAGAAAGAGAGAGAGAGAGAGAGAGAAAGAGAGAATGAGCACAAGCAGGGTAAGGGGCAGAGGGAGAGGGAGAGAGAGAATACCAAACAGACTCCCCGCTGAGCACAGATCCTGAGGTGAGGCTTGATCTCACAATTCTGAGATCATGACCTAAGCTAAAATCAAGAGTTGTCTGCTTTACCAACTGAGTCACCCATGCACCCCTGAAGACATTTTGACAATCAAGACCAAGTGTTACCCTCTACTGTGTAGAACCCCCGTATGGTGATAAACATGCTATGCTATATAAGAGTGTCCCCTGCAATGAAGAAATGGGGCACATTTTTTTTTTTTAAATGATGGCTGAATTTTTTTTCAAATTTGAAAAATAAATACAAATTCATAGGTCCAATAATATTAGCAAAACCCAACTAGAATAATTATAAAGAAATATATAGGCCCACTATAATAAAATTACATAATAAATAAAATTACAAAAACCAAAGATGAAACAAAAGCTTCAAAGCATCCAGAGAAAAAACAATATTGTATACAGGAAACAGTTCTAAGACTGACGGCTGACTTTTTATCTAAACAATGAGGTCAAAAGACAATTGGATCATGCCTGCAAAGTAGTGAAAAACCATTTTAATCCATAACAACCTAGAATTATACAGCCTACTAAAAGATGCCTGAGATATTAAAGAAAAATAAAAATACTTCAGGCAAAGTCAGTAAGACTATAGAAGATTTGAATGATGTTAGAAACCAAATAGAACTGCAGAGCACTTAGAGAACACAACATGGTCTTAAACCACTGAAGACTATATTCAGGGTTACACCTCATGCCTCAGTAATTTAGAAAACAGAAATTAGAAATCAATAACAAAAAATACACCTGAGAATTTCCAAGTTAACCACATATTTTCTATAGACTATCTATTAAGGAAAGAATCAGAAAAGATATTAAAAGATATTTTGAATAGTGAAATAAATGAAATGCTGTTAATAACACATTTCAAGATGCAGCTAAAACATCATGCAGAGAAAAATTTAGCATTATATGTGATTAAAGTAAAAGAGGAGAAATATTTAAGATCATTGGTCTATGTCTGCACTTTATAAAACTAGGAAAAAAAAAGAGGAAATTAAACCGAAGTCATGAGAAGAGAAGTAAAGATAAAAGCAAAACCAATGATAAAGAGGCCAAAAACAGAAAGAAAGAAAATCTGTCAAACCAAAAGTTGATTCCTTGAAAGGATAAATAAAATGTAAAACTTCTCATGAAATTGATCTCAAAGGAAGATAGAAAACATAACTTGCTCATGTCAAGAATAAAAAGGGGAGGGCACACTACGAATAAACCCTGATTAAAGAGACATCACCTGAGAAGATTGAAAGATTCATGAAAGAATATAACAAATACATTGCCATGTTAATGAACCTGAAAACTTAAATAGACACAAATTAGCAAAACCAGTACATATGACAGATAGGAATTATGACTAGATCTATATTTATTAAGAAAAAGTAATTTTTATTTAATAGTTTTCAAAGAAAGCTCTAGGTCCAGATGGCATTATGGGTGAATACCATCAAAGTTTTGAAATAATAATAATAACCATCATGTGAAAGCTCTTTCAGAAAATACAGGAGGCGGTGCCTGGGTGACTCGGTTGGTTAAGTGTCTGACTCTTGATTTTGACTCAGGTAATGATGTCAGGGTTGTGAAATCACTGGGCTCCATGCTCAGCTGGGAGTCTGTTTGAGATTCTTTCTCTCCCTCAGCCCCTCTCCACCATGCTTCTCCATCAAATAAATAAATAAGTCTTTTTAAAAAAAGAAACTAGGGCGCCTGGGTGGCTCAGTCACTAAGCATCTGCCTCAGCTCAGGTCATGATTCCGGAGTCCCAGGATCAAGCCTCACATCATGCTCCCTGTTTGGTGGGAAGCCTGCTTCTCCCTCTCTCACTCCCCCTGCTTGTGTTCCTTCTCTGGCTGTGTTTCTCTCTGTCAAATAAATAAATAAATCTTCAAAATACATGCATATATACATACATGCATAAATAAGCTATAGGAGAAAGCAATATTCCTTAATTCATTTGGGGAGGTTGGCATTATTATGAAGCCAAAACTAACACAAGAAAAGCAAAATTGAAGTCCAATATCCTGCATCATCATATATGAAAATGTCATTAACAGAAACTTTGCAAATCAAACCAGAAATGCATGAGGGTGTTAAGATATCATAACCAAATATGTATATCCTGGAAATGCTAAGATACAGCGTTAACACTTGTTAGGTTGACATTTTAAAAAATCAATATATTTCACCATCTTAACAAAAAAAAAAATCATTCAATCCAACAGATGAAGAAAATGCACTTACCAAAATTTAATACTTAATCATTATAAATTTCTCAGCAAAGCAAGGAGAGAAGATAATTTTATCAATCACAGAAGGGCTTCATGAAAAGCCACAGCTAATATCACATTTTTATGCTGAAAGATTAGCTTGAACGAAGTTTGGATTAGGCAAGGATCTTTACTTGTAACACTATTTAACATTCCAGAGGCTCCAGCTACAGGAATATGACAGAAAATACTTTAAAAAGGAAAAAAAATATTGGAAAGGAAAAAAGTAACATTGTCTCATTTGCAGATGACAAAGTTATGTACATAAGAAGTTTCCCTTACTTGGTTTTTAATTAACCTTTTTTTTTTTAAAGACACAATTTTCATTAGAACATTATCAAGTGAGCATTCTTTTTCTTCCACATCATCATATGTCTCTTAAAATCTGTAGACTGGATAATGTGTTCTTTGCTTCCTAATGCCACTTCCAAATCATTTTGTTTTCTTCTTTTCACAGTAAAAATCTTTGAAGTACATACCTATCATCATATTTTCTATTATCTTCTTTGATGTCACCATTTATCAACAAACTGTTGCCCTCAGTGTTCATTAACTCTGTTAGCCACTGGCAGTAGTCATCATTCTGAGTGACTTCACCATCCAAAGTACCGACCTATCTAACACCAAAGCCTCTTGTTCCTTGCATATCCATAGCTTTAAGGTGAAGGCTATGAGCATTACCTGAGAACCTGTCAGAGATGCCACTTTTCAGGCTCTGCTTTAAGCCTATTGAATCAGAAACTTTGGGGGGATAGGGTTGGTTCCATAATCTGTTTATGAGTATGTAGTTTGGATGCTCACCAAAGTCTGAGAAAGACTGCTTCAAGGTTCTTACTCTTCATCCTACCTCAGTTATCCACGTGCATGGTCCTATCTTCAAACTGTCATCTCTAATGACTCCACCATTTCTGAGACTGAGCTTCAGCCAGTCAAACATACTGACTATAACCTCCAAGCTTCTGGATCCCTCCAAACTTCCCAGTCCAAAATTTCTGCAGCCTCATTGGGACCTCCAAACCATCCATCCTACCACTTAGTATCCATCATCCTTAGCAGTCATTAAAACTCTTTCACAAACTTCTGAGTCCTCTCCTTTCCCAAACATGTTAGAACTGCTCCTTCCTCACCTCCTGAAATTGGGTGAAGCCTTGTGCTTTGTTCTGGCAAATGAAATCTGAGCAGAAGTGACATGTGAATTTTAGTTGCCAGTGTCACTCCCTGACTCTCCTTTTTGCTGTGAATGTGGGAGCCATGACAAGACGGAGCCTCATCAGCCCTGCCCCTAGAGGGACCACAAGGAACAGAGGCCATACCCATCCTGCACGAGAAATACAGTTTTTCTATAATAGGCCGTTGAGATTTGGGGTTTGTTCACTTTTTCCACAGTAACCTAGACCCTTCTGATGGATACAGCTTCCCACTGTGTACAGTTTCTCTGACCATGACCATCACCATCCCTAGAAATTAGACTCCATTTCTTTGAGCCTTCTCTATTCATCAACCTTTACTAGGATCCCACCTATCTTCTCAAACCTGATGTCTTATTCAGTGTTTTCCAGCAAAATAGAACCAATAGGATGTGTGTATACATAGAATTATTTTTAAAACATGTGGCTTTAGAGGCTGTCAAGTTCAAAATCTCCATGGTAGAAAAGAAAACAGGATACCCAGCGAAGAGTGGCATTTTGAGTCCAGTGATAATCTTCTGGCAAAATTTCCTTTTCTTTCCGGGAGGTCAGTTTTTTGTTCTTGTTTTGTTATTGTTTTCCTCTTAAGTACTTCAACTAATTTCACAAGGCCCATCCATATTATGAAGGATTATCTGCATAACTGAAGGTCTATTGATTCAAATATAATCTCATCTAAAAAAATATTTTCAGGGCGCCTGGGTGGCTCAGGGATTAGAGCCTCTGCCTTTAGCTCAGGTCATGATCTCAGGGTCCTGGGATCGAGGCCCCGCATTGGGCTCTCTGCTCAGGGGGGAGCCTGCTTCCTCCTCTCTCTCTGCCTGCCTCTCTGCCTACTTGTGATCTCTGTCAAATAAATAAATAAAAATCTTAAAAAGAAAAATACCTTCATTGGGGCACCTGGGTGGCTCAGTCATTAAGCGTCTGCCTTTGGCTCAGGTCATGATCCTGGAGTACCTAGGTTCAAGCCCTACATCAGGCTCTCTACTTGGCGGGAAACCTGCTTCTCCCTCTCACACTCCCCCTGCTTGTGTTCCCTCTCTAGCTGTGTTTCTCTCTGTCAAATAAATAAATAAAATCTTTTTTAAAAATGATTTAAATAAATAAATAAATAAATAATAAAAAAAAAACCTTCAGAGAAACATCCAGAATACTGTGACATAGCCAGATTGACCCAAAATTAATCACCACATCTGATTGTACCCACTGTCTACTTACTTTGCATCTGCTCCCAAGAGACTGATTGTGACTGGAGAATATTACAAACCAGGGCTGAGTGGGCGCATTTCAATGAGTGGCTATACATCTGAAACAGGTATTAATCTAACTAGACAATCCTTCTACATTCTCTAAGCAAATTTACCTTTCCAGCTCTAGAGATGATGGCTTAATAGCTTCTCTTTCCTCAACACCATCCCACCCCAACCATATTCTCCACTGATGACCTCACCTTACATTTCAAAAAAAATTTGATACAGATGTAGTGAAAAGAAGGGCCATATGCACCCCAATGTTCATCGCAGCAATGGCCACAATCGCCAAACTGTGGAAAGAGCCAAGGTGCCCATCAACAGATGAATGGATAAAGAAGATGTGGTCCATATATACAATGGAATACTATGCCTCCATCAGAAAGGATGAATATCCAACTTTTGTAGCAACATGGACTG
>PITA01024673.1:9985-25922 GCA_004023965.1 Spilogale gracilis | reverse complement strand
GGAAGATAGGAAGCAAGAAAAGGCACCCCTGCCAGTGCGGGGCCCGGTGATAGGTACAAAGCTGTTACAGGGTAAAGAAAAGGGTAAAAGAAGAGATCAAAAAGCAAAGCCCAACCTATATGACCCCCAAGACCAGTATTTATATGATATAGAAGGAAAGACAATTACACAGACACACTCACAAACTAGGGTGGGAAGGTGAGGGCAGACACTCCTTGTGGGCAAGGAATGGGTTTCAGACGCTGCTGAGTTTGTCTTGTTATTATTGTTGGAGGAGCCCACTTTCAAAAGATATAGGGGGATTAGAACTGGTTGTATATAGGGGTGGTATTGAATAGGGATGTGGGATTGACTTGAAGCTTGTATCTACATGTACACATAAAAGAGAGAATAAAGGAAAGAGGAGAGAAGAAAGGGAAAAACAGAGAGAGCGAACAGGGAAACAAGAGGCAATAACAAAAGCAGAAAATACAGGGGTGCGTTTGAAAAAATTTCAGGGTAAAAAAGTGAAAAAATAAGTAAAAAATAAAAAAGAATAAAAAAATAAGAAATGTTATGGGGTGTTGTATTGGGTATCACGTTGTGATACAAAGGGGGCTAAAAATTGAAAGAAGAAAAACCGTGAGAATGTATTTTTAAGCTTAAAGTGGAAGCTTTAATAGTAAAAAATAGAAAAAAGTTTAAAAAAGTAAATGAGGTGGAAAACTGTACCAATGAATTGTAGGGCTTTTGGTCAGTGCCAGGAGTTTAATAAATTGCCTTTCCCCCGATTTGGGGTTTTGCATTGGAATGTTGTCCTCCCGAGCCTCTGGCTTGCTTTCTGGGGGCGGGGCATGCCATTCCCTTTCAGTCCTTCTACCTAGGCTGAGTCTCTCAACCCCCTTGCTAGAGGCTGGTCTCCATGGTAACCAGGTTATCAGGTTACAATTCTCTGGGGCGGAGCGTTGTTCTTTTACATCTTTTTCCAGCTGTTGAGGAAGTCAGGTCGGAGCAAGATGTCTGTGCCCAGACCTCCCTCCCAGAGAGAGCCTCTACACAGAGAGGGGCTCTTTCCAGCCTCCCGGTTGGCAGTCTGTCCCAGCCGGGCTGGTGCAGACCGTTGTATTGATTTCTGCCCCCGCCCCCGCTTGTCGTTTCACTCCCGCACCTCAAAGCCACAACTCCTTTTGAATCACGCCACTTTGTCTGCGCCCCGGGACCCTCGGCCTCTCCGGTCCCACGCAAGTCTGTAAAAATGCCTTCCCTGGGGGGGTCTGCGCACGGCCCATGGTGTGGAGAGAAATGGGAGAGAAGGGCAGTGGCATAAAAATAGAATCCACTCCGGCTGCTTTCGCGGCAGCTGCGGCGGCTCTGGTGGCGGCGGTGCGCGGGGGCTCGGCGGTGTGAAAAATTTTTAAAAAGTCTCCTTGCCCTGCCCCAGGCTCTGCTGTGTTCCCGTTTCTGTCTAGCCCTGATTCAGGCCGTAATCTGCTGTTATTCCTCACTCACAGAGCACTTTCGCTTTGGGGTATTTGTTTTCAATGGCTCAGCTCTGTGGGCTTCCTCCCCCACTCCCCTGTCTCTGGGGGCAAGCCTCGAGACCATCTTATTTGTTTCTACCTTTTTGCTGATGTTCCTTGTCTCTCATGGCGGTCCAGAAGTGGGAAAATCAAATTTCAGGCTGATTTCATGGGTGTTCACGGTAGTCTTGTAGTGGTTTTCTTTTTGCTGGAATTCAGCTCTCTTCAGGAAACTCACCGAAATGTGGTCACCTGGCCTTCCGCCATCTTGACTCCCCAACTTCTCTTGTCCATTTTTTTGATGTGTTCATCTTTTTGGATCTTGAGTTTGAGCAATTCTTTATAGATCTTGGATACCAGCCCTTTGTAGTGTTATTTGCAAATATCTTCTCCCATTCTGTGGGTTGCCTCTTTGTTTGTTGACTGTTTCCTTTGCTGTACAGAAGCTTTTTATTTTGATGAAGTCCCAGAAGTTCATTTTCACTTTTGTCTCCTTTGCCTTTGGAGATGTGTCTTGAAAGAAGTTGCTGTGGCTGATGTCAAATAGGTTACTGCCTATGTTCTCTTCCAGGACTTTGATGGATTCCTGCCTCACGTTGATCTTTCATCCATTTCGAGTTTGCCTTTGTGTGTGGTGTAAGAGAATGGTCTAGTTTCATTCTTCTATATGTAGCTGTCCAATTTTCCCAGCACCATTTATTGAAGAGACTGCCTTTTTTCCACTGGATATTATTTCCTGCTTTGTCAAAGATGATTTGCCCATACAATTGTGGGTCCATATGTGGACTCTCCAATCTGTTCCATTGGTCTATTTCTCTGTTTTTGTGCCAGTACCATGCTGTCTTGGTAATCACAGCTTTGTAATAAAGCCTGAAGTCAGGTAACGAGATGCCCCCAGCTTTGGTTTTCTTCTTCAGCAGTTCCCTAGCGATTCAGGGTCTTTTTTGGTTCCATATAAATTTTAGGATTGTTTGTTCCAACTCTTTGAAGAATGTTGGTAGAATTTTGATCGGAATGGTATTGAAAGTATAGAGTGCTCTGGGCAGTATAGACATTTTGACAATGTTTAATTCTTCCGATCCATGAGCATGGAAAGCTCTTCCATCTTTTTGTGTCTTCAATTTCTTTCATGAGTGTTCCGTAGTTCCTTGAGTACAGATCCTTGACTTCTTTGGTTAGGTTTATTCCTAAGTATCTTATAGTTTTTGGTGCTATAGTAAATGGAATCGATTCTCTGATTTCCCTTTCTATTTTTTCGTTGTTAGTGTATAAGAATGCAACTGATTTCTGTGCGTTGATTTTGTATCCTACCACATTACCGAATGGTTGTATGAGTTCTCGTAGTTTGGGGGTAGAGTCTTTTGGGTTTTCCACATATAGTATCATGTCATCTGCAAAGAGAGAGAGTTTGACTTCCTCTTTGCCAAGCTGGATACCTTTTACTTCTTTCTGTTGTCTGATTGCTGTTGCTAGGACTTCTAACACTATGTTGAATAGTAGTGGTGAGAGTGGGCATCCTTGCCTTGTTCCTGAACTCAGAGGAAAGGATGTCAGTTTTTCCCCATTGAGGGTGATATGGGTTTTTCGTAGATAGATTTTATGAGGTTGAGAAATGTTCCCTCTATCCCTATACTTTGAAGGGTTTTGATCAGGAACGGATGTTGTATTTTGTCAAATGCCTTTTCTGCATCAATTGAGAGTATCATGTGGTTTTTCTCTCTTCTCTTATTGATTTGTTCTATCACGTTGATTGTTTTGCGAGTGTTGAACCACCCCTGCATCCCTGGGATAAAACCCACCTGGTCATGTTGGATAGTCTTTTTAATGTATTGTTGGATCCTGTTAGCAAGGATCTTGTTGAGAACCTTGGCATCCGTATTCATCAGCGATATTCGTCTGAAGTTCTCCTTTTTGATGGGGTCTTTGTCTGGTTTGGGGATTAGAGTAATGCTGGCTTCATAGAAAGAGTCTGGAAGTTTTCCTTCCGTTTTTATTTTTTGAAAGAACTTCAGGAGAATAGGTGTTATTTCTTCTTTGAATACTTGGTAGAATTCCCCAGGGAATACATCTAGTCCTGGACTCTTGTTTTTGGGGAGGTTTTTGATCACTGTTACAATCTTGTTACTCGATATAGGTGTGTTCAAATTGTCAATGTCTTCCTGTTTCTGTCTTGGAAGTTTATAGGTTTCTAGGAATGTATCCATCTCTTCTAGGTTGTTAAACATATTGGCATATAATTGTTGGTAGTAATTTTTGATGATTGTTTCTATTTCCTTGGTGTTAGTCATGATCTCTCCCCTTTCGTTCATAATTTTATTAACTTGGGTATTCTCCCTTTTCTTTTGAGTTAGTTTGGCCAATGGTTTATCGATCTTATTGATTCTTTCAAGGAACCAGCTTCTAGTTTCATTGATGCGTTCTACTGTATCTCTAGTTTCTGATTCATTCATCTTTGCTCTAATCCTTATTATTTCCCATCTTGTGTGAGGGGTGGTTTAATTTGTTGTTGATTTTCCAGTTCTTTAAGGTGTAATGAGAGTTGATGTATTTGGGATTTTTCAATTTTTTTCAGTGAGGCTTGGATGGCTATGAATTTCCCCCTTAGGACTGCCTTTGCTGTATCCCATAGGTTTTGGATTGATGTATCTTCATTCTCATTGCTTTCCATGAAGTGTTTCAGTTCTTCTTTGATATCCTGGTTGATCCACAGATTCTTGAGCAGGATCGTCTTTAGCTTCCAAGTGTTTGATTTTCTTCTGAACTTTTTATGGTGTTTGAGTTCCAGTTTCACGGCATTGTGGTCAGAGAATATGCAAGGAATAATTTCAATCTTCTGGTATCGGTTGAGCCCTGATTTGTGACCTAGTATGTGGTCTATTCTGGAGAAAGTTCCATGTGCATTCGAGAAGAATGACTATTCTGCTGTTTTTGGGTGGAATATTCTGAATATATCTATGAGATCCATCTGGTCCAAGGTGTCATTCAAGGCTATTGTTTCTTTGCTGATTTTCTGTTTAGATGATCTGTCCATTGCTGAGAGTGGTGTGTTAAGATCTCCTACGATTAATGTAGTTGTATCAATATGATTCTTTATTTTGTTTGACAGTTGGCTTATGTAGTTGGCTGCTCCCATGTTGGGGGCATAAATATTTACAATTGTTAGATCTTCTTGATATATAGACCCTTTAAGGATGATGTAGTGTCCTTCTGTGTCTCTGACTACAGTCTTTAGATTGAAATCTAATTTGTCTGATATGAGAATCGCTACCCCAGCATTCTTTTGGGTCCATTGGCATGAAAGATGGTCCTCCATCCCCTCACTTTCAATCTTGATGTGTCTTTAGATTCAAGATGAGTCTCTTGTAAACAGCGTATGGATGGGTCCTGTCGTTTTATCCAGTCTGCAACCCTGTGTCTTTTTATTGGCGCAATTAGGCCATTCACATTGAGAGTGATTATTGATAGATATGTTTGTATTGACATCATTTTGCCTGTGAAGTTCATGTTTCTATAGATTACTTCTGTAAATTTCTGTTTTGTGCCGCTCTTTGGTTCGTTTCTCCTTTATAGAACCCCTCTTAGTATTTCTTGTAGTGCTGGCTTGGTGGTTGCATAATCTTTTAGAGTTGGCAGTCCTGGAGGAAATTATATTTCCTTGCATTGTGAAAGTGAACCTTGCTGAATACATTATCCTTGGTTGCATATTGCATATTTTTGTCATGTAATTTCCTGAATATGTGTTGCCATCCCTTTCTGGCTTGCCAGGTTTCTGTGGAAGGTTCTGACATTATTCTGATGGTCCTCCCTCTATAGGTAATGGATCACTTTCCCCTAGCTGCCCTTAAGACATATTCTTTGGTTTTATGATTTTCAAATTTCACAATTATGTGCCTGGAGGTTTTTCTGGCCTCATTGATCTTGGGGGCTGTCCTCTCTGTTCTAGAACATGAACATTAGTTTCATTCCCCAGATTAGGGAAATTTTCATCCATGATTTGTTCAACAATATCTTCTAGGCTTCTCTCTCTCTCAACTCCTTCGGGGATTCCAATAATTCTGATATTGGAGCGTTTCATGGCATCACTTATTTCCCTTATTCTGTTTTCATGGGATTTTAGCTGTTTGCTCCAAGACTTCTCTTGCTCCTCCTTCTTAATCCATCTTTCTTCTAAATCACTGATACAACCTTCAGCTTCACTCTCTCTGGCTGTTAGCATATTTAAATTAGATTGCATCTCATCAATAGCCTTTCTAACCTCAGCTTTCACTTCTGTTATTATGGCTTCCACTTTGAGACTAATGTTCTTTTCCAAATTAGCCATTGCTTGGACGATTGCTGCCCTGAATTCCATTTCTGTCATATTGTTTATGTTCATTTCCAGTAATTCTGTGACTTGGTTTGCAGTCTCAGGGTTCTTCTTCTGTTGGATGTTCCTCCTCTGAGTCATTGTGGCGAGGAGTGGTTGAGGGGGTGTATAGCTAAATATATCAGCCACTATCTAGGTCGATTCATCACTGGAAGGTTTTGGAGCAACCAGAATTCACCACCAAAAAGGAAGAAGAAAGAAAAAATAAAATGGAAGTAAGGAAGCAAGAAAAGAAACCCCTGCCAGAGTGGGGCCCAGTGGTAGGATTTATATGGTACAAAACTATTACAGGGTAAAGAAAAGGGCTATCAAGGGTAAATGAAGAGATCAAAAAGTGAAGCCCAACCTGGATGACCCCCAAGACCAGTATTTATATAATAAAAAAGCAAAGACAATTACACAGAAACACTGACAGACTAGAGTGGGAAGGTGAGGGCAGACACTCCTTGTGGTCAAGTAATGTGTTTCAGATGCTCCCGAGTTTGTCCTGTTATTATTGTTGGAGGAGCCCACTTTCTAAAGATATAGGGAGATTAGAACTGGTTGTATATAGGGGTAGTATTGAATAGGGATGTAGGATTACCTTGAAGCTTGTAACCATATGTATATGTAAAAGAGTAAATAAAGGAAAGAAGAGAGAAGAAAGGGAAAAACAGATAAAACAAACAGGGAAACCAGAGGCAACAACAACAGCAGAAAATACAGGAATGTGTTTGAAAAAATTTCAAGGTAAAAAAAATGTTATGTTCTATTGAGTATCATGTTGTGATAAAAAGTAGGTTAAAAATGAAAAGAAGGGGGGGCTCCTGGGTGGCTCAGTGGGTTAAGCGACTGCCTTCGGCTCAGGTCGTGATCCTGGAGACCTGGGATCGAGTCCAGCATCAGACTCCCTGCTCAGCAGGAAGCCTGCCTCTCCCTCTCTCATTTCCTCTGCTTGTGTTCCCTCTCTGGCTATGTTTCTTTCTGTCAAAAAAATAAAAATCTTTAAAAAAAATAAAAGAAGAAAAACCGTGAGAATGCATTTTTAAGTTTAAAATGGAAACTTTAAAAGTAAAAGTAGAAAAAAGTTAAAAAAGCAAATAAGGTGGAAAACTGTATCAATAACGTGTAGGGCTTTTGGTACTTGTAGTCAGTGCCAGAAGTTTAATAAATTGTCTTTCCCCCTGATGTTGGGGTTTTACAGTTTGAGTGTTGTTCTCCTGTGCTTCTGGCTTGCCTTCTGGGGGTGGGGCCTGCCGCACTGTTTTCAGTCCCTTCTACCTGGGCTGCATCTCTCTGCCCCCTTGCTAGAGATTGGTCTCCATGGTAACCAGGTTGTCAGGTTACAGTTCTCTGGTCGGGGAGGGTTGTTCTTTTATGGCCTTTTTCAGCTGCTGAGGAAGTCAGGTCGGAACAAGTTGTCTGCACCCAGACCTCCTTCCCAGAGAGAGCCTCTACACAGAGAGAGGCTTTTTCCCACCTTCCGGTTGGCAGCCTGTCACAGCCGGGCAGGCGCTGATGCTGGATTGATTTCTGTCCAAGACAAGAAATCAATTGTCGTTTCACTCCTGCACCTGGAAACCGCAACTGATTTTGGGTCAATCATGACCTTGTCTGTGCCCCAGGACCCGCTGCCCCGCAGGTCCCATGCAAGTCTGCAAAATTATCTTCCCTGGGGGGGGGTCTGTGCCTGGCCCATGGGGTGGAGAGAAGCGGGAGAGAAAAGCAGTGGAGGAAAGGGGAAAAAAGAAAAACAGAAAGAGAGCAGCAGAAAAACAGACTCCGCGCCACTGGTTTCACTGAGTTCCTTTGCGCCGCACAGGGCACTCTCTCTCCCTGCGGATCCCCGACTCCCCACTGTGGCAGCCTAAAAACAGACTCTGCGCTGCTGGCTCTGCTACGACCCCAGTTCTGCCTCACCCCGAATCAGACCGTAATCTGCTGTTATTCCCCAAACACAGAGCACTTTCATGCTGGGGTATTTGCTTTCAATGGTTCAGCTCTGCAGGTTTCCTCCCCCCCCCACCCCTTGTCTCTGGGGGTAAGCCTCCGGTCACTCTCACTTGTTTCTACCTTTTTGACAATGGTCCTTGTCTCCCATGGTGATCCAGAAGCATGAAATATTACATTTCAGGCTGATTTCATCGGTGCTCACAGTGTTCCTGTAGTGTTTTTTTGTAGGAATTGAGCTCACTTCAGGGGACTCCCTGAAATGCAGTCACCTGGCCTTCCACCATCTTCCCCTCTTATCCTCCCCACTTTTAAAACATATTTCCACTATATACATTGAGCACCACATAGATTATGTTACAAATTTTGCTTCGACCCTAAAATGTGATTGAAGAAACTCACGAGGTAAAGGATTATGTATAATATTAACTTCTTTTTCTACCATTCTATTTCTCTTCTGAAGGTCTGGACCTCTCTCTGTTACAATTTTGTTTCTATTTGGAGATCTTCCTGTCTGTTAACAATACATTCTCTTTGTTTCCCTTTGTCTTAGAATATTCATTGCTGAAGGTAGGTTACAGGATTCAAAACTGACAGTTCTTTGCTTTCAGTGCTTGAAAATGTGCCATTTCTTTTTGGCCTCCATTGTTTTAGATGAGAAATCTGTTGTCATTCAAATTGGTGCTCCTATCTTGCTTCTCTCTGGCTGTTTTAAAATTATTTCCATGTTAGTTTTCAGGAGCTTGTTAGCTTTTAGAAGTTTAATTATGCTGTGTCTTGGCATGGATTTTTATTTTCTTTTATCCTTTTTTTGGGACTTGCTCAGCTTCTTGGATCTGTAGATTTATGTCTTTTGTCAAATCTGCTGATAGGCTTTTCAGCCATTATTTCTTCCAATACATATTCATTTCCACAGTTTGTCCTCTCCTACTTCTGGGGCTCTCCTAATATGAGTTCTATGAATGCTAGACCTCCTTTTTCTATAGTGTCTTAAATTCCTGTGGGTCATTCCTTTGTTTGCTTGTTTGTTTTGGTCAACTATGTTCTCTGTGTTCAGACACTAAATTCTACTGATTTGTTTTCATGTTCATTGCTTCTGTTCTCTGTCATCTTCACTTATTCTTAAGTCTGTCTAGCAAGTTTTAAAGTTTTATTGTATTTCAGTCATAGAATTTCCACTTGGTTCTTTTTTTCCATTTTGTTATTTATAACTTTTATTTCATTGCTTAATTTTTTTGGTTTGTTTAAGGAGATAATTTATAGTTGATTATTGAAGCATATTCATGATGACTGTTTTAAAATCCTTGTCTGTTGGGGTTCCTGGAAGTCCAGTCAGTTGAATTCTGCCTTCAGCTTAGGTCACATAATCCCAGGACCCAGCATCTGGCTCCCTGTACCCTGCTTCTTCCTCTCTCTCTGCTGCTCCCCCTGCCTGTGTACTCTCTCTCTCTCTCTCTCTCTCTCATTCTCTCTGTCAAATAAATAAATAAAATCTTAAAAAACACCCCCAACAAACTCCTTGTCTGACAATCCATATTACTTGCCTTGGTTTTGGTGCCAGCCAGTTGTCTTTTCTTATCTCAATTGCAGTTTCACTGGTTCTTGGTATGAGGAACTATTTTTCTGTTATGTCCTCAATGTTTTTATTATGATGTTGAGATTCTTTACCCTGTTTTAATCTTCTATTTAGCAGGTAGTTTTGCTGTTTAGGGTTAGCCTTTAGATTTTGATCTATTTTTTTGTGAGCTTGACAGTGTAGCTTTCAGAGTCTTGCAATGCTGTTGTGTTTCATTTTTCTGGGGTTCCTGGGACTCCTGCTGAATTCCTGCTAGTGTTGTCTGTGGGGACAGAGAGTGTTCACTGGGTTACCTGGTGTCCATGTTGAAGAGGGGGCTTGGGTCAGAGGCCATTTCTCTTGGGTCTCCTTATACCACTGGTAAAGGGCAGGGAGACCAAGGGCTTTGTTGCTGCTGCCATCATGGGCAGTTGGGATTGCTTGCTGATGACTCAGTTGTGGAGTGAGGGTTGATTCTCCTCACTCAGTCTCTGTTGGGCTTCTCCTTTTTTGTCCTTTGGCCAGTGAAAGCAGGATTTTATTGTTGTTGTTGTTTTATATACATCTAGTTGTAGTTCCAGATTCCAAACCTCTCTGACACTAAGTCCTGGAGATATATGAGAGATTAAACACACACACACACACACGGAACTCACCACATGTCATTACTCAAATCATGAGGGTTCCTAGTAAGTCCATTTTTATTTTTCCAGTCTTTTGAGTGTCCTTTTTCTATTTTCTGTATAATAATTTCTGAGGTATTTTGCTGTTTTAGAAGGGACAAACAGGAACTAGTAAGCTTATATCATCTTGTTATGGTGTTGGTGTCTCTAACATTGCTTTTTGAGGAGAAGCTTTGCTGACCACTTCACTCTGACATTCTGGAAATCCCATCCCTAAATCAGTTTAATTGTGAATTTTCTGACAAAAGTCTCATTTATTCCATACTTGTATCCTCTTCTCAAGGGTCCTAGCACAGTCCCAATACCCATTAACTATTCTCATGAATTTTGTTAATGTTTTTAAAATGGGTACAGAGGGGCACCTGGGTGGCTCAGTTGGTTAGGCCACTGCCTTCGGCTCAGGTCATGTTCCCGGAGTACCGGGATCGAGCCCCACATCGGGCTTCCTGCTCAGCGGGAAAGCCTGCTTCTCCCTCTCTCACTCCCCCTGCTTGTGTTCCCTTTCTAACTGTGCTTCTCGCTGTCAAATAAATAAAATATTTAAAAAAATAAAAAAAAATGGGTACAGAAACTATATTACATAAACATTTTGGGAATCCTTTTTTCCTGTATTCCTGGTCTGTTCTGTAGGTTCACCTTTGTCTTGATGAAATTATTCTTTGGTAGTTCCTTTAGTGAGGCTGTATGGGAGTAAATTCTCTTAATTATTTTGTATCTTCAATGACTTTTTTTAGGTCTTACTTTTGAAAGATAATATAGATAGGTATACAGTTTTTAGGTTGATATATATATATATGTATTTGTTGATATATATATATACATATATATGTATATATTGCCCCCATATATATATATCCCCTTATCACCTCAATATGAGGGGACAGTTATCTGAAGACACTGTAAGTTTTGAGTCTTTGGGCAAGTACTTTCCTATCGATAAGATTTTGTGTTCTGATGTTACAGTCAGTCATTCAAATGTGGACTCATGTGTGTCATAGGTTACTAAACCTGCATCCTTATAGATAAAATGGGGATAATCATAAGTGAGAGTTACAGAATGCTTATATAAGTCTTCCATGATGTCAAGTGCTTTGCTATTATTACCCTTTTTATTCCTCATATAGTCACTACCATTTTTGTCTTTTACAGATGATGGAGCTAAGATCCAGAGCCAACTTGAGGACCGTGACATCATGACTCATCTGCATATGAGATAACCGTCAAATGAGTGTCTAGACTTTACTCTGTGCTTGTAGTGCAATATTACATTCCATGTAGGGTCATTTTGATATTTAAATAAGATAATCATCTAAAGTACTAACTGTAGCATGTGACACATACTTGTGTTCGATACATTTTATCCCTTATGATTTCTTCCCCCTCTGCTCGCCACATTCCCTTAGAAAATTCTCCTATTCTCCTTGGCTGTCATGGGAATGCCATGTGTTGGCTGAGGTGCTGACCCAGATGCTTTTCAACTTCTCATTCCTCAAGGTGCCAACAGAGGTGCTGGCTTTCATGTATAGCCCAGAGGAAGCTTCTTCCTTCCAGATCTACTCTCTGTGTCATGGCATGGAAGCATCTGTATTTATGTCCAGAGCATCATAAAACCTCTTTTTAGTATCAGCTTCTCCATAGGTGCTCAGATCAGTGTATGGGACCACATTGAGGAGAGATGTCAATCTATTGCCCCCCCCATATACCCTCCTCCTTCTCTCTTGCCTCTGTCCCCTCCCTCAAATTTCTCTTGTCTTCTTATCCTATTGCTCTTCCAGCCGCTCATCTCCATTGCTAACTTTATTGAATCAAATTTAGTTTCCTGCTTTAGAATAGTGAGAGCCACAGAGCAGAGTTTCAACAATTCAAGATAAAAGAGAACAAGGTGCCTGAGACTTGAACCAGAGATAAGTCCTGAAAGAGGAGGGGAAGGCTGAGGCAAGGCGTGCTACCAACCCTAGAACAGAGGGCTCTGTGACACCAGTGCCAGAGGAGGGCTACACTGTTCTAGACTGGGACAGAGACAAATCTGCTGAGAGGAGAGCTTAGTGTTAGAGAAAGAAATAATCCCCAAGTGTCTTTCAGGGTATTAATGGAGGAGAGTTCCTATAGCATCATCTCTTGGGCTAGAGTCATTCACTGTGGAATGACAGATGTGTGACAGGCACAGTAAGACCCTTATTGCTTAATGTTCGAACCTGGCATTTGTTTACTACAAATGATGCTGAGCATCAGGGGGTGGCAGCACTGGGGGACTGGGAAAGTTGGCTGTGTCCAGAACTCCTGGTCCTTCTCCTAGCAGTGATCAACTGATAGTCCTCAACTGCTAGCTAGCAACAGGCTGGCCCTCAGCTCAGGGCCTCCAGATATAATGGATGACTCAGAGGACCTGCCAAACACCAAATGGCCTATGTGCAAAGGGGAGTGTCTAGCACACCTTGAGAGATCCTGGGCTCCTGGAGTGTCAGGTGTTGATCTGAGGCAGGGGTCCCCCCTGCTGCCACTTAAAAAAATTTTTTTTATTTTAATAATTTATTATTTCCATGTTTCAAGATTCATTGTTTATGCACCACACCCCGTGGTCCATGCAATACATGCCCTCAATAACCACCACCAGGCTCACCCACCCTCTATCCCCTCCCTTCCAAAACCCTCGGTTTGTTTCTCAGAGTCCATAGTTTCTCATGCTTCGTTTTCCAGTTCACATTTCCTTTCCTTCTCGTAATGTCCTCTATGTTACTCCTTATGCTCCACAAGTAAGTGAAACCATATGATAATTGACTTTGTCTGCTTGGCTTATTTCACTCAGCATAATCTCCTCCAATCCCATCCATGTTGCTTCAAAAGTTGGGTATTCATCCCTTCTGATTGAGGTGTAATATTCCATTGTATATATGGACCATATCTTTATCCTTTGTCTGCTAATGGACATCTTGGCTCTTTCCATAGTTTGGTGATTGTGGTCATCGCTGCTATGAATACTGGGGTACATATGGCCCTTCTTTTCACAACATCTGTATCTTTGGGGTAAATACCCAGTAGTGCAATAGCCCTGCTGCCACTTCTGAATGGTCTCCTGAAAAAACACAACACTCTGGCTTCTGCAGGTGAGACTCTCTGCCAGAGGCCTTAGCATCTGAGATGCTGCATTTTGGACTGTAATTCTAGTTTGTCTCTTGTGTCCATGAGAGGCAGGGTCTGGATCTTTCCTGAAGGATGTGGCTATTATTTGTATTCCACATCTTATAAACCAAGGTGTCCACAGACAAGTGGGTGGATATAGAATAACAGGTGAGAATCAGGAGAAAAGGGGAAGCCTGGGGACTAGTGCTTATTTCCCTGTGAAGTCAGTGGAGGCAAAAGAGGTAGGTATGCCTTCTTTTATAATGCAGCTTTCAAAAAAAATCTTTTTCACCCTCCTCCCCCTGCATTTACCCAATATAACAACATTCTCAAATGAACATATATGTATACACATAAATGGCACACATAAAAAGTTGGTCACCACCTATTTTAAAAAATGGGGTTATAATGTATATATTCTCTGCCTCTTAACACACCTAAGAGATCTGCATGAATCAGTTAATAGGGTGATCAGCACATTCCTTTTAACCTTAATCCTAAAGTGTCACCTTAACCCTATAGGACCAACCCAAGTCCTTACCTTAAGGTCTTAAATTTAAGGCCCTAACTCCAATCCTGATATTAAGGTCCTCACCAGAGCCCTAATCCCCATGCTCTAATCCTACCAACCCTAAAGGTGCTAATGCACAGGGGAGATAAACTGCAATGTACTCTCTCACAACTGAGGAGCACCAGGAAATTTTTTGCAATAACATCCTTGTATGTGATCTTAATTAGTTATTATTTCCTCGGACTAGATATCCAGCAATGAGATTATAGGGCCTAAGTGTAGATATATCTAATGCTATGAGACATTGCCAAATTGTTTCCAAAACAGTTTGTTTTGGAAGGAAACAAAAGGAGGAAAGACGTTTCCTCCTGTGATGTGTGAGAGGACCCATTTTTCCTCATCACCAACCAGATATAGGATTTATCATTTCCAACTTCTCTCCATTTGAAATAGCCATTGAGCATGGGAACTGGGTGGGAAAACAGGTTGCACCCATTCATTCCTGAACCTAAAAATCCTGGAGGTGCCCAGGAATTCCCCGCAGGGTCCGCATCACAAAGAAGTGGACTTGGGAAGAGGTGGCTCCAACCTCTCATGCTAACATTCTCAGGGCATCCCTGTGGGCCACACCCCTGGAAATGAGTGAGGCCCTAGAAGCATCAGACTGGGACAGACTGTGGGCTCACTAAGGGAGAGTGATGGTCTAGTGGCACCCAGGCCAGGGCGCCCACTCCCAGCCCTCATTGCCATATACCCTGTGATCTTCGTGGTATGAGTTGGATATGCCCAGGTTATGGGGCACTGTGGACGCTGGTTGCTTCTCTGAGTGAGCTTCCCTGTACCGCAAACATTGGGACAGATCTATTTCATTGAGGGTGGAAACCCAAGACGGGAGAATTTGGCAACTAAGAACGGGGACCTGAACAGGCAAGGCTGGAAAGAAACCAAAGGGAGCATGGACAGGAACTCAGACAGCGCTAAAGGGATTACAGGAGAGAGGAATCCGAGAGACACGGAAGGAAGAGAGGCAGCTGGCAGGGTGCCCCAGTCCAGCCCTGCACTCAATGTGGAGACAACAGGCTGCTGCGGGACTTCCTCTCCCAGCAGGACATGGGGATAGAGAGGCACCAATCTGACAGGAGGGTTCCGAGCTCATTTGCATACACAATGATCACCCCCCCGGGGGGGGGGGCGCTTCCTCTGGGCACCACCTCTGTGTTAGGTGAACTGTAGTTAGGGAATTCTCTGCTATAGTGAAAGACAAACTCCCAGTCCAAGGTACTCTCCCAGAAGGACCCATAGACCCCAACAGGCTGTCCTGGGACAGCAATGCTCCTTGGGTTAGGGCACAGAGCAAACCCCTTTAAAAAGCATTGTGAAAATGGAGAAAAGTGGAAAATTTCTAGAGATGAGGAGAACAGGATGAAAGGAGGGTGGGAGTGGGAACAGGGGGCAGGGAAAAAATAAAGATGGGGTTGCCTGCCGCTACTCATGTCCACAGCACACCTTCCCCCCAGGGTGCAGTAACAGCCTGGGGGGTGAGGCTTGGCCAGCTAGTAGGTTGTTCTCTCTAGGAAGAAAGGAAGTCAAGGACAGCAGTGAATTGGGATCTGGGCAGAGATGGCCATTTAGTGCACACAGCATCCAGAAGGAGGCAGCATTGGGGTTCTAGAAGGTTGGGCTCAGCTCTAAGGGCAAAAGACAGGAGGTGAAGCAGAGCAGTGGAAGTTCCAGGAGGCTGACCTGAGGGGAATCTTGTCCAGCTCTGCTCATCCAGCTCTGCTCCACCCTGGAGGAAGGCACAACCCCCAGGAAGACTCCCCCACTCGGTCCCTGGTTGTTCACTGCAGCCTTACTCTCCTCTGGGTGGCCAAATAGTTCTAATGTATTGGCCTGTCCTACACATTGGAACAGAGATTCTCTCCTGCTGTCTATGAGAAATTCCAAGGTGTTTCTAAGGTTTGGAAGCTCAACACTGTCTTACCCATCTTTAAAGCAACACCCTCATGAGGAGACCCTAGTTTCCTGGCAGCTTGAATGCATCTCTGATCCCCTCCACCACCTTAAGTCCAGCAGGGTATCCCACTGGCAGGTGAGGACCAGCAGGCAAGGCCTGGCCAGGCTGCCTGGGGCTCTGGTGGATTGGAGTGAGAAAAGGAGGGCAGTGTCCATTCCTCCCTAGATCAAAAGGGAGCCTGAGCCTGGCTGCCAGGAACAGGTAGCCTTAGAAGTGGCATCCAGGCACCTCCAGGAAAAGAACACTGTTCTGGCGGG
>PITA01024672.1:0-25846 GCA_004023965.1 Spilogale gracilis | reverse complement strand
CTCCCCAAACAAATGCCAAAAGCTGATTCATTCTCTGCATGACCTCAGTGGTTTCATCCAACCATAAAGTGAAATATCTCCTAGTATGTACTTGATAGTAATCACTCTTCTACACACAACTCCACTGCCATAATGCCACAGCCGGCCGGGTCACTTGACAAAGGAGATCTGTCAATAACTTCTGGTTTCTCTTTAAGGACAACGTTTGTCTTTAGCTATCTGGCTGAATTTGCGAGTATCTATTCAATAATATGACTCATTCTTACTTTTGCTACACGAGTCCTTTAATGATGTCACTAGAGTGTTTTCATCTCTTACCTACCTCGAGCAATATAATATGTTAATTTTGTAATGGAAAGCATTATTGTGCTTGTCCTGGAAAACTTCAATAGTATAACAGAGAAGCCACTGTGCTTTGTTTGAAAACAACACCAAAACATCCACGGCTTCATGCCACTATTGGACAGTTTCATAACAGGCAATGACAGGGAATGGGGAGCAGATGGATGGCAAACCCAAGGAAAAAAAAACAGTGTTAGGAGAGTCACCGTCATAATTCCATTTGCACTTTTCAATTTCAGTTACTGCTTTGAACTCATCACGCTCACAGATTCCCTTGTTTTTATACATACAGATTTCACATTTTATATTTGCAATGGGATTGAGTTCTCTAAGTATGTTTAGGACATTCTGAATTGTAGCATTCATATGACGATTTTCATTACTATTTTAACACTTTGCAGAACCACTTTTGAGCCACTGATCTATTTTTGCAAAATGATGATACAATGTAAGAGTAGCATATGCTATTTTAACAAGTAAGAAGTAAATGACACAAAAAGCTTATTAACCAAGATGAAGTATACTATTTATGAAACGTACGCTATATTGACCAGGATAGGCTTCAGTGCACAAAGACAACTTTTTTAATATTGTAATGAGTTTTGAGAACATAATGGGATTTCTGCAGAAATTGTAATCACTCTTGTATCTCAAGGTCCTACATGCTCTGTCATTCCTGTACCACTGTTCTGATTTCATTCCCGGCTCCCCACAGTCGCCACAACCCATCCGTGCTAGTCTTCTTGCTAATCTTTGAACACACATACTTCAGGCTTCCACACTGGCTATTCCCTGTGCCTGGAACACTCCCCCTCCGGTATATGCACGGGTAACTTCTCTCATCTCCTTCAAAGTCTCGGCTTAAGATTAAGGTCTTTTTCTCCATGAAGGCTACTCAGCTACATTGATCCTGATCTACTGTCCCTTTCTTCAAAAATATGTACTACCTTTTTGCATGCTCTATAACCTACTTACTCAATTTTTTTACTCTGTTTATTATCTGTCTCCCATCCCACCCCTCCATGCCAAGAAAATGAAAACATCACAAGGGTGGGGATCTCTTGTTTTATTCATTTTGTTTTATTCATCTAGATCAGATACTGACCAATGAAAGATGCCCAATAAATAGTAATTGAATGAATGAATGAATGAGATTTTTTCATCGTTTTTCCTTTCTAACCACCAAACGGCCCGCAGATCTTTGAGAACTAAACAGAAAATGAGCACCATCACAGGTTTTTGTGTTTGTTTGTTTGTTTTCAGATTTTATTTATTTATTTGACAGAGAGAGAGATCATAAGTAGGCAGAGGCAGGCAGAGAGGGAGAAGGAAGCAGGCTCCCTGCTGGGCTATCCCAGGACCTTGAGATCATGACCTGAGCCGAAGGCAGAGTCTTTAACCCACTGAGCCACCCAGGCACCCCATCACAGGTTTTTTTTGTTTTGTTTTGTTTTGTTTTTTTAAGATTTTATTTATTTGACAGAGAGAAACACAGCCAGAGAGGGAACACAAGCAGAGGGACTGAGAGAGGGAGAAGCAGGCTTCCTGCTTAGCAGGAAGCCCGATGTGGGGCTCGATCCCGGGTCTCCGGGATCATGACCTGAGCCGAAGGCAGTTGCTTAACCAACTGAGCCACCCAGGTGCCCCATCCCATCACAGGTTTTTTAAACAAGAATTATACTAACAGATTAGTAGTCGAACTATACAAGGTCAGGAGATGACTTAAATTTTAGAGAGGCTGGATATAGACAGTTTAGTTTTAAAGTCAGCCCATGAAAGAGATTATGAAGGCCACAATTTTCCAAATAACTACACATTCTTGAGTGATTTATTTCAACCCCACAGTACACATATCTACAGACACATGATCAGTGTTTATGTAAACGAATACATATATATGCATGCGCACACATAAACATATATGTTGAACAAATCTAGAAAAAGCTAAAGACATTTTTCCATCATATGAGTATTCTTCATACAAAAGCTAATGACTTGGGTCATACTTAAGACACATCATCGTTTTCCTGGGACAGTCCCAGCCTAGACTTGTTGATCCAGTTCCCTTCCCATTATTATTCCCTCTTGCTTTGAAACGTGTCCTTGTCTGGACAGAAGTACATGTCACCCTACTTATAAAAGAGAAACATAGGGGCACCTGGGTGGCTCAGTTGGTTAAGCAACTGCCTTCGGCTCAGGTCATGATCCCGGAGACCCGGGATCGAGCCCCACATCGGGCTCCCTGCTTGGTGGGAAGCCTGCTTCTCCCTCTCTCACTCCTCCTACTTGTGTTCCTCTCTCTGGCTGTGTTTCTCTCTGTCAAATAAATAAATAAAATCTTTAAAAAAAAAGAGAGAGAAACATAAATTCCTTCCTATTCGGGCATGTTGACCTCAGTTTTGAGGCTCCTCATAGAGCAGGTATGGAAAAGGTGACAATCATAATTAATTCTAACACCTGTTGGCCAACGCTACAAGTGAACTATTTCAAACGAGCAATTCTTCAGCAAAGTTATACAGCAACTACCGCAGAAGTAGATGCCACAAGCTCCAAATATCTAGCTTTGGAACCCAAATCCTTGCCCAGGCCACCTGCACAATCTCAAACCCCTAAGAGAATTTTCACACAGTGAGGAGGCACACCAAGTTCTTCTCTGTAAATCCTCCATATGAAAAGCTGAGACCCACCCCCAAGGCGGGAGTCAGAAGAAAAGACTGAAAACGAAGATTCTTCTATTATCCTGTGGCCCAGAGAGCTTGGAAACTAGAAGAATGTTGAGTCACATCTTCACAACAATATTGTGTTCCTTACTCTCAGTAAATATCCCAAAAATGGACCAAACACTCAACCTTGAAATCTGCATTCACATTTGCAAGAGCTATGTATCTGCCAGGTCTGCAAACAGGTTTTGTTGAAGTTCTTCTCTCAAGTCCCAGGAGTTATAGCAATTCCTGTCAGCCCTAGGTAAATGGGCAAGGGTAACTCTTCTCATTCTTGAAGACAATAACAACAGGCTTAGAGCCATAGTAGACACTTTTTTTTTTTAAGATTTTATTTATTTGACAGTGAGAAACGCAGCCAGAGAGGGAACACAAGCAGGGGGAGTGAGAGAGGGAGAAGCAGGCTTCCCGCCGAGCAGGGAGCCCAATGTGGGACTCGATCCCGGGTCTCCGGGATCATGACCTGAGCCGAAGGCAGTCACTTAACCAACTGAGCCACCCAGGCGTCCCGATAGTAGACACTTTTTAACAACTTAAGAATAAAACTATTTCTTTCCTATATGTGTAAACAGATGACAAGCTAGCAATGATCCCCTTCTTCAATCTTTTGTCTTCCTGCTATTTCTTTTTTCTATATGTGTTTTTTGATTTAATTTTTTCGTTTTACCTTTCTTATATTTGCAAATAACAAATAAAAGACTAAATAAAGCAAGATTCAAAACCTGAGGACAGGAAGGGGTAGTAAAGAAAAGTCAAGGTTCCTTACCTTCTAGGATGACTGTATAATTTATCAGCCAAACCACAGCACTTCTATATGTGAAAAGGGATGCTTCTGTTAACTAACATAGGTCGATAGGAATAAGCTGGGACCGTTGTAGACAAACCAGGAGGTCTAGTCACTCTTCTAATTCCTCATTCATATTTCCCTACAAAAGACAGCCTGTGTGTAACGAAACAACCTCTGTCTCTGTTGGGTCAACCAAACTTCAGATATAGCCCTCTCTCTTTCAGGCCAGGCCTGGCTTCTGACAATGCAACCAGAAAGGTTTCCACGCCATGCTGTTATTCCCTATCCAACACACCATGCAAAACGGGTTCCATTTTTACCCAAGAAAACAACACACGAGAATGTGGATCCAGGCCAGGCCCACAGCAAGAGCCAGGCCTGGAACCTCGGGTTTCTCTTAAAACAAGGCTTCACAAGAGAAACAGCAACCTGGTGAGAGGGAACGCAGATCCAACCACAGATTTAATGAGTATTTTGAATGTTAGATCCTTTCGTCGATGCTAGGGCACGCACTGAAACTGGAAAGAACAAAAGCCACCTCTCGTCAAAACACATTCACCCAGAAGGTTATACTGTCTGTCCTCAACTACAGGTAACAACTTTGCTCTTCGTTTTTTGCAGAGATCAGGGGTGAAAAAAGCCTTTGAAAAGAATAAGAAACTATGTTTTTTCTCTCAAGATCACATTGTCCAAGTTAAACAGAGCCAATGCTTACATTTATTCCATCCTTCCTACCCAGAGGGGTCAAACATTGCTCATGTTCTTCATGAAATCTCGTCCTGTGGCTGGTGAATATTAATTTACTGGGGTATCTTCCCTCATAATCACAGAGGGAAGACCAGTTTTGCAATCGACACCACATAAAGAACCTATAATGGTGGCTGGAGCAGAAAAGCTCCAGCTAGCTTTTCTCAAATGTTCAGAATGACTTTGATTCTTCACAGACTCCTCAGTCATTCATAAAGATTCACTGCCAAAGGCTGCTCAGTGTTGTGATAGAGGCAATGGTAAAGCAAATGTCTTAGGTTAAGTAATTACAGAAGCTGATTCTATCCATATCTGAGGGTCTGGGGACAAATGCTAGAAGTTAGGGAATCACCTGTCATACAGATGATGGAAAAAGTCATGCAGATTGGACCAAAGTCCTTCCAGCTAGGAGATACTATAAGCTGAAGGGGCCATTTGTTGAAACAAACAAGAGCTAAGAAAGTTATGACTGTTTTCTCCCCCCGGTAAGTGGTAGTATAATCTTAAATTCAAAGACATTTTTGCTAAGAAAACTGTTTAAACTGCTTCGCATAATCACAAATGAGATCACAATGTGCCAAACAAATAATCAAAACAAATAGCTTAATGATGACTTTTTAAATGTTCAAAGAAGAAATTAACTGGTTAGGAGATCAGATGGTAACGTTATAATGTCTCCTTTGGCAGATCAAAATGATGTCTTCCCCACCCTCCACCCCATCCTATCCCTCTTTCAAACAGTGAAGTGGATAGTTTCTGAAAAATACAATGACCCTTTATGCCAGGCTTCTCTTGTCTGCTTAGGGATGCCATCTGTCTCCCACACTATATAAACAATCCCTGCAGGAATCTTCTGATGACCAAACAGATTAGTGAGCTCCAGATTTTCACACCATTAATAATATCCCCATCCAGATTAGACCTTTTGCTTTAATAATGCCAACGATAAGCCTAATAACTGATCCTTCTCTGTATATAGGGACTGTGAGTGTCATGTTAAAGAAATCTCTCAGAACATACAAAGCCATCTGTTGGGAGGAGGGGGGTGGGGGAAGCTCTCTCTAGGCAACAAAAAATGAGCCCTTGAGGGAACAGGAGAAATAATAAAACGAAAATCACACGTGTAAGACAAACGCATACATGAAATTTCACCAGGTCTAAAAGAGGACACTATTAATAACATTACAATCTATTTCTTCTAAAAGCCAAAGTACAGAAAACTGTTCAAAAAGACAAGTTTCACACTTCAACAAAGATGTACAGACAGCGAGAATTCAGAGTTTGCTTGACTCTGGGGCAGTGACAGCAGAAGCCGAGCTGGAAGGCTTAAAGCCTCCCAGCAAGTTTGCCTACCGTCCACCTCTATGATGAACGCCGATCTTGCCTTCTGGAACTTTAATATCGATCCCTTGTAACTCTGAGCTCTCTGTCTTGTCTCCAAAGACTTCCAACTCTAAAAGAAATAAACGTGCCTGTAAAGATGTTCCTAAAGTTGATAATTATCAAGGAAAAAGCACGGCAAAGGGAGGAAAAGACAGGCATGGAAGAGCCAACCTCTGCAGTTGCACGTCCTCGGAAACGTCTACGTCTAAATCTGCAGCCCCCGTTTCCTCCAGGCCCCAAGCCCCAGCACAGGATATTCACTACACATTCCTCACCAAAAAGAAATGAAGCCCCCCTCTCCCTCAAGTGATGCTCAAATGGACCCAAAAGTCTCAGCTCTCCAGGATAATCAAACCACAAAACACGTCCTGGTGCCTCTTACCCGCATTTCAGGGCAGCGGAAGCCGAAATGTCAAATGAATGACCGCGCCGGGGCCCGAGGAAGGAAAACAAAGCCGCCTTCAGCCGTCCGGTACCTGCGGCGCCAAGGGCCGGGAGCCGGCCGCGCACTCACCTGGGATTCGGCGCCGCAGCCGCGGCGGGCTGCGGGTGGAAACGGGGCCGCGGGACGGTAGGGCGCCCCCGCAGTCGACCCGACCCGCGGCCCCGGCGCGCTCCGGCCGGTCCGCGCGCGCCGCGGGGAAAGCAGGCGGCCCGGGGCGCCGCCGCGCGTCGCATGCAGCTCCTGGCTGCGGCGGCCGCTGACAAGGGGCCAAGGGGGCCAAGGGACCCTGCGCTGCGGTCTGCGACCCCGCGACCCGAGGCGGCCACGGGAGAAACGCGGCGCAGCAGCAGAGCGCGCCCGGCGCGCCCCTCAGCTGCTCTTCCCGCCGCCCTCCGCAGCGGGCTGGGTCTCCACTCGCCTTTGTGCTGGCATCTTCCTTCGCTCCCGGCGACACTCGGAGCTCCTCCGGCGACTCCGCGCCGCCCGCCCACCCCCGGGTTACGCCGCGCCCCCCGCGCGATCCGCCGATTGTGTCGAGTCAGCACCAGCCGCGGCGGGGGCGCGCGAAGCCATGTCTCCCGCCCGCGCTCGGGAGGGCGCCGGGGGTCGGGGTGCCGCGAGGAGGTTTAAGGCCGAGCTCGGCGGCCCCGGCTGGGCGCGGCGCGTCCCCGAGCGACTCCGCAGCGTTCGGCTCCCTGGCGCTCCCTCTCCTGGTATCGCCCTCGAGCAGCGCGCCGACCCGCCGGCGTCTCCCCTCTCGCGGCTCCCCGCCGCCTCGCCTGGCCTCCCTCTCGCCGCCACCTTCCTCCTGCCCGGCTGGCCCGGGCGCCCGCCCCAACCAGCCCCTGCGCCCCGGCCCTCGGAGAGCGCAGGGCCGGCCCGCTCACCTCTGGCGGCGCCGGCGCCCCTCCCGCTGGACGCCTGGGCAGCATCTGCCCGCACCTTGTTGCGGGGCACCTGCCTGGGGGTTTCCAGTACGTCGGGGACTGGGGAAAGGGAGGCGGGGCCCGGGGGAAGGACGGGAGGGATAGCCAGACCTTCGCCAGCTGGACGTCTTGAGGAAGGTGCGGGAGAGTGGGGCGGGTGCAGCTGGGCGGAGGACGAATCCCGAGGCTGAGGAGGATCCGGAGCTGCTCTCCTGTAACGCCGAAGGACACGAAGGTTCTGAGAGGCGCCGAGGAGGGAGGAGACCCTCTGAGATCATGCAAGCAGGACTCTATCTAAATCCTACCGAAAAGCTGAATGGAGGAGTGTCATGCCTCGGTTTCCCCACCTGCAAGGGCAAGACGGTAATACTCTGGTCACCTACACGGGGTGTGGTCACAATTAAAAATGGATTATTGAAAGCGCTCCGAGCTACTTTGCCTAAAGAGGGCACTAAGTTAAAAATTACCCTATTAATACTCTCAGCTTTCTGTTTACTTCTTCAGTAGCATCTTCATTGACTCAGTCCCACTTAGGGGAAAGACTGAAAAAGTCGAAATGTAAGGCTATTGCCCCCTGTGCATGGTATCTATCCAGATGTGGAGGGGGGGGGAAGATGTACTTGATTTTACGGTTTAACAACTATGGTCATGTGGAGGAAGCTCCCAAACATTGCCCCCTTCCCCAAATAACGGATATGCATTATTTTGGAATCTTTGAGTATGTGCTTTCATTATTATCCACCTCTCCCCCTTCTCTATTAACAGGAATTGCATTTTCCTTTGGGAACTACCCCTCCCCCTTGCCCAGGAGTCTTTATGATTCAGGATCGTGACACTTCCCATCCTCACGCCCTAGAACTGACCAATCATCATATTCCAGACCACTCTAATTGGTTCTAGGATGGATATGTTGGTCCCGGAACTCCATTTGGGGCTTTTGCTGAATCAGTTTAGAAAAAGAAGCTCTTTTAACTAGGATAACTAATAAGCCAGTAATAAGTATCACCAGGTGAAGGAAGCCAACTTAAAGGGAAGGAAAGCTGAGGGAGAGAGGATGGAGTCTTTCGAGACTTGAGGCAAATATGTCTGAATGAACACTACCCCTGATGCCAATAATTCCCCGTACTCTTAATTTCCCTTAGATCAGTTTCAATTGTGTTCTGTCACTGTCATTTAAAGAAGAAAAAGAAGAAGAAGAGGAGGAGGAGGAGGAGAAAGAAGAAGAAAAAGAAAAAAAGCCCTGACTCATTATTTGCAGAGTTCTATCCATTGCTAGGCTATTCCACAGAATTGATGAGCCCCACCTCCACCCAGCACGTGGGTGTAAAAAAAAAAAAAAAAAAAAAAGTCTTATTTTTGTTCCTCCTGGAAGAATCAGGATCCCAAGAGATCCCACATGATGTTCTCTTTCTACAACTTGCTCTAGACCCAGCAACCCCACACCTGCAAATCCTAACCTCCTGTATTGATTAACCATTGTTACAATCTTGCCTTAAACAAAAAAAGCATAAAAATAAATAGCACTAAAATGGGTCATTATTGCTGCCCTTATGTTTAAAAAAATTTTTTTTCTCTTATCTAAAAATCAGACCCATCTATCTTTAAAATTTTCTATATGGCAAGCATAAAACAAACCCAAGGCTAAGGCACCAAATAAGATTAATAGCAAAGTTATCCTAGAATCTCAGATTTCCGAAAGTGTGTAAAGGTTAGGTTCTTTCACGCTGTACTCCCTAACCCCTATTACCACCATTACCTAATTTAGGTCTCAACATCACAGGATCCGGGGCAGATTCTCACCTAGCCTCGCCTTGAACCATTCCCATAAAGAAAACTCACATTTCACACCCTGGTCAAATCTATGTTGAAACAGGCTTCATACTAGAAAATGATTCCTAAAAAAATAAAAATAAAAAAAATAAAAAAAATAAAAATAAATAAAAAGAAAATGATTCCTAATATTGAGTCATCATACTTTTTCACCTCATAGAACTCCAAGTAGAGAAGACAGACTTGTGGACCACTTGAATTGTGTCTTCCAAGATCTTTGTGTGGTCCTTAGCTGCTTATTATATGACACTGTCCAAATTCTTCACCATCCTGGGTTACCGCCTCACTATGGACATGCTCAAGTTTGTGGACACTCCCCCTGAAGTGTAATGTCCGACGCTGAACCCAAAGGCAAATTCCAAGAAACTTAAATGCCAAGCCCCTTCTAACACCACAGGAGGAGTCCTAGAAGTATGTTCACATGGCTTTATGTTTCTGTAAAGGTTTTGAAAGTAAAATATTTTAATCTCAAGAGACTGTGGTGTCTTTTCACCTAATTTCCTTTCTGTCACAACTTTCCTTCTGTCTGGAATCATCAGAGTGGTTGTGGGCATTTTGGGGATCTGGCTAAGGGGAAGTTGAGCTTGTTAAATGGAATAAACATATGGGGTCTGTGGGCATTACAGCCCATAGTTACATGACGTCTATTCCAGCTGCTTGAAGGCCGACTATCATCTGGATCACCGGGTGTAGTGACACTAAGGTGGAGGACCAGACATCTTATCAGCAAATGAATGTGTCTCTCAGAATCCAGCACAGAAGTATACAAGTAATGGGGTAGACAATATTCAGAATACATGGATCCAGAACAAGAGTGTGAAAAATCCTCCCACATCTTATTATATGAGAAAGAACTTTTCCATATTTGACAACACTCTTAAAAATGTATATGGCTTTTCCAGTAATGACTGGAGAAAGAAACTCTTCTAAATTATCAATAATAGGGCGCCTGGGTGGCTCAGTTGGTTAAGCGACTGCCTTCGGCTCAGGTCATGATCCCGGAGACCCGGGATTGAGTCCCACATTGGGCTCCCTGCTCTGCGGGAAGCCTGCTTCTCCCTCTCTCACTCCCCCTGCTTGTGTTCCCTCTCTGCCTGTTTCTCGCTGTCAAATAAATAAAATCTTAAAAAAAAATTATCAATAATAAAAATACATTTCAATCAAATATGCTAATGGAAATACTGAGATATCTATTAATGTTGTAGAACAAAAGGTGACAGAATCATTTTTACATGAAGAAAACAATGCAGATAAAGTGTAGGAAAAAGCATTATAAAAATATATTAGGCAATTAATTATTTTCCAATCATGGTATTTTTTATATATGAGGAAGTCTGATATTTGTGGATGGGTTTTAATTTGTAATCTGTTGTGATTTTTTATTCTAAATATTATTATACTTATTCTTTTCCTTCAAAAGGCTCTGAGCTATATAATCTTCAGGCTCCAAAACCATGGAATATCCCCTATTGAACCTGATACTCTAAATGTGGCCTAATCAGTGTAGCAGCATCCATGGGGTGGGAGCTTCCAACAGAAATGAATAAATACAATAATGCTTTGAGATGTCCATTTCTGTCATATTTTACCTATTGACCATTGTAAGAAAATGAATGAATGGTGAATCATAACTAGGGAATTGCGGAATAACTAAAGGATGCCTATTTGAATGACAACATACAACAAATGTTTTGCAACTTTCCTATATCTTTAAAGAAAGTATACCAAACTTTTTTATTATTTTTGTAGTGGCTATGATTTATTTACTATGCCATAATTCAGTGATGCCCGTAGGTGCTAGGTAGGTATAACATGTTTTTGCCTCTGTACCAATAGCCTTAGACTATTACAGTTTTTCTTGTAGTAGTGGCACTTAAAAAATAACTTTCTTCTTAGAAAGTTTTTTCTAAGTATTTTCCCTACCTCTCACCTTTTCTTTTATTGATAATCTTATCTCATTCTAAGTTCCTGTTTATGGCCTAGCATGGAATCTATAGACTAGGTATCTATTCTTATTAGAACTTTGTCTAGAATGGATTGTGGGAAGGAGGCAGGTCAGCGAATCATGTACATGAGCTTTAGTGCATACATTTTGTGACATCTATTTTGGTTGCTCGAAATCCTTTCACATTTTCTTCTAATTTCTTACCCATTACCAATGGTAAAAAAAAACAAAAAAACAAAAAAAAACTCTGGGTTGCCCCTCTCATATATGCCTTATGTTAATATTTAATAACCACTTAATGTGAGCCAAGCATTCTTCTAAGTGTTGAGGATACAAAAGTGAGGGGAATCAACAAAAATCCCTGCCTTTGTAAAACTTATATTCTAATAGGATAGGGAAGAAAAGGTCAAATAATAAGGTCCAGCAAAAAAAGTATGAGTGTTTACACTATCCATATGTTTCTCTACATTTTCCATTCTCCTTTGACTTTAGGATAGCCATTTGATGACAGCTGGCAGATAGAATTTAAGCAGCAGTAATGGTTGTTACTTCTGGTTCTGGAGTTTAAAAATCCAATATGACTTCTCTCATTCTCTTCACCTTCACTGAAACCACAGAGCTCATATATTGCAATGGTATCATCCTAAGACGGAGGAGCCTGGATCCCTGAACCATCACTTAGAGGAAAGCTGACTAACTGACATAAGACTATGATGTAATCTAGAAATAAAGTGTTATAAAAATTAGATGTAGGGTTATTTGTTACATCAGTCAGTATTAATGATCCTGACTACAGTGGAAATTGGGAACTTAAAATAGGGTATTGCTATAATTAAAACTTAAAGTATGTGTCCTTTACTCAGGAGGTCAGTAGCAAGCAACAAGGAAACTAATATTAGAAGCTAGAAAGATGGCTGTAATAATATGCAGTAGCAAAACAATAAAGTGCTGCTATGATAACTTATAATTTATCTTCTTCCACTAAGTTAGCAGCTCTAAGGAAAGTGATTAGAAGAATCAAGTAGTCAGCAATGGAAATTATTAGTTGGTACCAAATGGGAAAAAGATATCTGCAAATCATATATCCAATTTAATGATTAATACCATTAATACCCAAAATATATGAAGAACTCATACAACTCAATAACAAAAACAAAAATTATCAAATAGGCAGAGGATCTGAATACACATTTCTCCAAAAAAGTCACACTGATGGTAAACAGACATACAAAAAGATGTTCAGCATCACTATTGTGGAAATGCAAATCAAAACCACAGTGAGCTATCACCTCACACCTGCCGGAATGGCTATTATAAAAAAGAAGTAACTGTTGGTAGGGCTTGTGGAGAAAAGGGAACCCTTGTGCATTGTTGGTGGGGAGGTAAATTGGTGTGGCCACGGTGAAAAACAGTGTGAAGATTCCTCAAAAAATTAAAAATCGATCTATCATATGATCCAACAATTCCACTTTTGAGCATCTGTCCAAAGATAGAAATGAAAACTAATTCAAAAAAATATATGTACCACTGTATTCATTGCAACATGATTTATAATAGGTGAGATATGGAAGGAACCTAAGTATCCATCAATGGATGAATGAATAAAAATGATGTACCTGCATGCAATGGAATACTACTCAGCCATAAAAAAGGAAATCTTGCCATTTGTGACAATGTGGTTGAACTTTGAGGATATCATGCTAAATGAAAAAAGTCTAACAGAAAAAGACAAGTATCACATGATTTCACTTATATGTGGAATCTAAAAACCAAACCAAAACAAATAAAACCCAGACTCATAAATACAGAGAACAGATTGGTGGTTGCCAGAGGGAAGGGAGTTGGGGGCTGGAGGTACAAAAAATGGGTAAAGGGGATCAAGAAGTACAAACTTCCAGTTATAAAATAAATAAGTCATGGGCATGTAATGTACAGCATGGGAAGTATAGTCTTCAAAGTATTGTATTAACTTTATATGGTGACAGATAATAACTAGACTTATGATGATCATTTCACAATGTAAATGTTGAATCACTGTATTATACACCTGAAAGTAATGTCGTATATCAAGTATATCACAATATAAAAAAAGAAAATATTGGTAGCATACAGCAAAGTATCACAATAAATAGATGAGCTAGGAAATAAATCACCGGTTTTCAAAAGTATATGAGAATAGAGAGAGTCTAGACATTTGGGTCTTTGCAGAGGTAAAAAGGCTGACTGCTCTTAGATCCCAAGCAGTAAAAATGGGATTTGTAAAGATTTTGAGAGACAAAAGCTCAGTAAAACTCAGCCACAGAGGAGATCAAATTTCATTTTTTTTATTTTTATTTTATTAACGTGTGTTAATAAAAAATAAAATAAAATTTTAAAAAAGGATCAAATTTGAGGGTATAGTCATATAGCTTCAGGGTTACCATTTAGTTGAGAGAAGTTTAAAACTTATGTTTCAAAAAACACTTTGGGTGTAGTTACAGTCACATGCAACTGGAAACCAAAAAAAAAAATCACAAATCAGTTTATTTTAGTTATATAACTAACTAAATATATATAACAAAACAAAATAAGTTCTGCCCATTCAAGACTTAACATAACTTTCCATGTGCAAGAAGCAGACTTTGAATGTTGTACACCCTTCACAAGGCAATCCCGCAACATTTCTCATTTTTTAAAAGTTTTTATTTATTCATTGAGAGGAAGAAAGAGAGAATGAGCATAAGGGAGCAGCACTGGGAGAATCAGACTCCCCGCTGAGTAGGAAGCCCTACGTAGGGCTGGATCCCAGGACCCCAGGATCACAACCTAAGTCAAAGACATGTGCTTCACCGACGGAGCCACCCAGGCACCCTAACATTTCCTCATTTCATATGTGGCCAGGCGAAATAATAAAGAAAAACCTCACAGAGGTGGAAGGGGAAAGGATGAGGGTAGAGGGAAACAATGGACAAAGAAGATCCTCTCCGGGGGCCAAACCAGAATTTAATCACGCACCTTGCCAAACTACCAGGCCTAGAATACATCGCAATGCCTACCCACAAGATTTAAGCATTACTCTGCACAAGACTGCTGTGTATCTTCCATTCTTTTCTTTTCCAATTGTGGTATATATTCCAGGTGTACATCATTATATGCTGGACTTGATGGAGGCAGATATCTTGTCCTGTTGGATCCTAAGTTGTTACTACACCATAAAGTACCGCATCTGGACTCAACAGAGGACTATACATCACCCAAGGATCTTGAATTTAAAACTAGAAAAAAATGACTGGATTGTTTTTCTTAGGAAGAAAATAAGTGGGCGCCTGGGTGGCTCAGTTGGTTAAGCAACTGCCTTCAGCTCAGGTCATGATCCTGGAGATCCGGGATCGAGTCCCACATTGGGCTCCCTGCTCGGCAGGAGGCCTGCTTCTCCCTCTATCATTCCCCTTGCTTGTGTTCCCTCTCTGGCTGTTTTTCTCTCTGTCAAATAAATAAATAAAATATTTTTAAAAAAAGAAAAAAAGTGTTTTTTAAGTACAGGAATATATTAGTTTTCTATTATTGCAAAGCTGATTACCACAAATTCAGTAGCTTAATACATAACATATGATTTTGTAGTCTCTGTGGGTGGAAAATGTGGGCACAGCTCAGCTGGGACCTCTGCTCAGGTCTCACAAGGCTTCAATCAAGGTATCTGCCTACTGTATGCACACCTGAATTCTTGACAAGGGAAAAAATCCACTTTCTCAGTGTGTTGACTGAATTCAACTCCTTATGGCTCTAGAACTAATGGCATCTTTTTTCTTCAAAGCCAGTAGGAGAATCTCTCTTTCCTGTCTTCTAAAACAAAGTCTTATATAACATAACTTAATCAAAAGAGTAACATTTTATCACTTTTGCCACATTCTATTGGTTAGAAGCAAGTCATAGATCTCACCCACACTCAAGGAAAGGGGTTTTACAAGGACATGACTCACTGGGGGCTTAGCTCATTGTCTGTCCTTCTAAAAGTAGAGCAACTAGATAACTGGTGAACAGAAGCTAAATATATGGGTTTTTACCAATCGCTATGTGCACCTCTATTTGACCCAAGCTGGTTTATGGTGAAGTGGCGATGTGACTGGTTCTATCCACCGAAATATGAGTCATTTCTAGACTGATGCAACAGCCCTTTGCTTGGTGTCAGCACAGCCTGTGAGACAACCTCCTTACTTAACTTTAAATATAAACTGAAGAAGATTCTGGAAGATAGTGGAGTAGAAAGCTCCAGCAATATGTTTTGGCTTAGACAACAATTGTACTCTCAGAATCTGTCTGATTTAACTATTTTAAAACTCTGGGGTCTATAGAAGGCTTGCAACTTCTAGGGTAATGCTTGTATGGTAAACTGTGGCAAATTTGGGCCAATGTCAGCTCTCGTTACAGAGCTGCTTCCCATCCCCAACCCTGGCCACATGGTAGGCAGTTTTGAACATGTTCCTAGAGCAACTTGCACACAGCTTTTGGGAGTCAGGGTGGACAAAAAGGACCCTGTCCTCCAGTTAGCTGGGATCTGTCCTCTGATCATTGATGCCTGCTTCTGACCACAGAGGGACAGACAAAGGACCAAGTAACCATTCTTGTTGCACCTAACCCTCTTGATGCCAAACCCTCCCCTTCTAGCTGAAGTGACTGCCAGGGGATTTAAAGAGCAAGCATTCTTCCCTCCCCCTTTATTTTTCACTTTTTACCCTTTTGGGAGCCAGATATTAAAGATTAAGACATTTAAAAGTTACTGTATATACAGGGAAAATTCAAAAATAATCATATATTCCCTAAGAAAGGATCAGACTAAGTTTACAACTCGGGCTGAGCCTTGGCACAGAGATAGCCTACAACAACTGAAAAAGAATAATGGAAAACAGCGTACCCTGGGGAAAGGGGAGAATCAGATTTACAGAGTTACACATTATTAGATAAGACAACGGAAATTATCAAGTTTAAGGACCAGAAAGAAAAAAATTTAAAACTGTGAACAGAGCCTAAGGAGCCAGTAGGAAACTCTTAAGCAGACCATGGGAGTCTTAGAAGATGGGGAAAATGGACAGAGAGAATGTTTGAAGAAATGATGGCTGAAAAATTCCCAAATTTGATGAAAAACATGAATATGAACATCCAAAAAGCTCAACAAACTCCAAGCAAGATCCACTCAAAGAGACCCATTATAAGCAAAGTATCAAAAGATAAAGACAATCTTGAAAGCATCAAGACAGAAGCAGATCATCATAAACAAAGGATCCTCAGATTAATCTAAGATTATCAGCAGATTTTTATTTCTCACTGAAAACTTCATAGGCCAGTAGACAGTAGGCTGATATATTCAAAGTGCTAAAAGAATAAAAAAGTCAACCCAGAATCCTGTATCTAGATAAACTGTCCTTCAAGGGTAAGGGAGAAATTAAGACATTCCCACATAAACAAAATTGAGGGACTCTATGACCACCAGATTTGCCCTGCAAGAAATGCTCAAGGGCGTCCTGCAAGGTGAAATGAAAGGACTTTAGACAGTAACTTCAAGCAGTATGGAGAAATAAAAATCTCAGTAAAGATAAACACATGGGTAATCATAAAAGCTGGTATTATTGTAACAATGGTTTGTTACTGTACTCTGTTTCCTCTATGACTTAAAAGATTAATGCATTGGGTGCCTGGGTGGCTCAGTGGGTTGAAGCCTCTGCCTTCAGCTCAGGTCATGATCTCAGGGTCCTGGGATCGAGCCCCACATCGGGCTCTCTGCTTGGCAGGGAGCCTGCTTCCTCCTCTCTCTCTGCCTGCCTCTCTGCCTACTTGTGATCTCTCTCTCTGTCAAACAAATAAATAATCTTTAAAAAAGATTAATTTATTTAAAGAAAAAAATTTTAATGTAAAAGTTAGAATTACTGTAACTTTGGTTTGTAACTCCAAATCTTGTTTCCTATATAATTTAAGAGACCAATGCATTTAAAAGAATTATTAATTTATATTTTGGGAGCACATAGGTATGAAGATATAATTCTGTCGTTCTCTGATTCCACTTACATGAAGTACTTAGAGCAGTCAAAATCATTTGAGTAGAAAGGAGAATGGAAATTTTTGTTTCATGGGTACAGAGTTTCAGTTTTACAAGATGAAAGAGTTATGGGGATGGGTGGTGGTGATGGTCACACAACAATGTGCATGTATTTAATACCACAAAACTGTACACTTAAAAAGGTTAAGATGGTAAATTTTTTTGTTATGTCTGTCTTTTTGTTATGTCTGTTATGCCTGTCTGCCTTCTTTTCCCATAACCTGCTGGAACTGGAAGAGATGTCCTTTTTTGACTTTCCTTTCCTGTCTACTTGGGACTTCCTTTGGCTAAAAATGAGACTTTGGGCTGCCCAATGTCTTTGTACCAATGTGCTGTTTCCCGAACCCAGCCTCATTGCTAAGCCTTAATGAAGCTAGGAGGAGGGCAAAAAAAAAAAAAAAAAAAAAATCAACTTTAGGGAAACTAAATCAGGAGACAATTCTAAAATACTACAATTGCATTATTAACAAAGAATATTTAACTTCTTAACTAACTGCAATTATATAGTATCTCATTTAAGAAATGAATTCTATTATTACCACAACAGGTAGGAAATTGAAGCAGTAGAAAGGCTTAGTCATTTGCCAGGACCAGCATGAGGCCTCTGACGCCTCACCCAGTATTTTGTCCACCATGGTATAGTGTCCCTTTCATTAAAATAAGGTGGCTTTTAAATTGCTTTTAAAGTTTTGTTTCCTTAGGATGCCTAAAACTAATCCCACACTCACTCAAATCACTCACCAGCTCAGATTACTTTTGCATTTGTTTGAGTTTCTTATTATTCTTACTGTCTTATTGTTTTCCTCTTATTGAAATCTTTCTTAGTACTACCATCTTTTATAGCATTTTCAGTAATATTCACATATGAAGAGCCCCAAATTACTTGTTGAATGACTATCACAATTTGAGAGAAGCCAAAATAAAGATGTGGAAAGAGATCCCCCAAGGGGATATATTTTGGTTATGTAATAAGAAATTCAACAGAGGCTTTAAAAAGCCAAAATGTATATTAAGGTTGGCATGTTTTTCTTGTTGGTGAACAAATATATCAGATAAACCCAGTTTATCTGGCTCAGAACTCCAATCTAAACACGACTCTGTCTGGGGAGAGCACTGTAGCTTTGGCCAAAGAAAAGACGTCTTTCCCAGCAGTTGTACCATTATTGAAGCTTGTGTCAAAGAGTTTATGTCATGATTTAGTTCAAGGTCACTGAGAGATAACAGAGGAAGCAGCAGTTAATCTGAGGAGATGTAAAGGGAAACAGAAGTGTAGAAAATACATTGTGAAATTAAAGGCAAGGGTGAGGTCCTAGAAAAATAATATAAAATGTATGAAAATTTTAATTACAATGCCCTTTTAAGAGTTATTCTTGCCCCATGTCCCAGGGCCAGCAGTTATACTACATACACCTATCCTTTCACACTGGTTTTCTCTGGAGACCTCCTCTGTAGACCCATGCTTCTAGAGACCCATGCTTGTCCGTTCTCTGCCCTGCTTTGTGTGCTGGGAGACTGACCTCTATGGACTGCATCACAGGCTCCATGGCTCCCTAGCCCTGGAAGAGACTGGAGCATAGGAGGAAAGTGGGATTGGATGGTTTTCTCTCCACCTTCCTCCTTAACTTGGTGATGTATTTCCAGTACTCACCTGTCAGCCAGTCCCCCTCCCACTTCTCCAACCCTCGCTGCACTCCGGGACCTTAGTGCTTTTCCTTATCCCTTTGTGCCTTAGATAGCTGCAGTTTCCCACTGTTGCTGGTTCCTGGCTGTCCCAACACTTCTTGTTAGATTTCTTAACTCTGCCTAAGTTTCTCTAAATAGGTGTTTCTTGACATTTGGACAACATTCCAGTGGAGCATGCCTTCTACTTTCTGCTGGGATCCTTATCAGCATTCTTTTCCAGGATATTCAGATTTTACAAAATGATAGATTTAGACACAGAGGTACATTTAAAGTAGACAGTCTTTACAATTCAGATCAATAAAGTTCAGTCAATAGGGCTCCAATCAATTACCATCAGGTAATTTCAGACTTAGATTCATTGAGAGTTTTGAAGGTTCAAAAAAATCTCAACTTTATCAATTCATCCAAAGATGACAGAACGATAGGGAATCTGTTCATGCCAAATTCAAGGACTGAGTTATATTTCCAGACTTCCTTATATTAACTTGAAGAAGGGAAACTGACACCAGAACTGATAGGCTTTCAGCTCAGGAGGTCTCCCTTTTGATGGATAATATCATTTAGAACTCAAATAACAGATCAGATGTTTGCATCATAGTGAACACAGAGTAGAATCGTTGTATATTTTTAAGGGCTTTTCTTATGAATTTAACTGACATAATAAATTGCTTTTATAAATTTCAAGTATAGGCCTGCATGAAAACAACCCCAAAACAAAATAGTACTCACATGGAATACTATAAAGTAATGGAAATGAACATGAACAAGTTACAACTAATCAATAATATGGGCCAATCCTACAAGTGTAATGTTGAATGAAAGAAGACAGATACAAAGAGGCATATATTGTATGACAAAACAAGGCAAGCTACTCAATGTCATTTAGAAGTCACAATGGTGGTTGCCTTGGTGTAGGGGTGAGGACGGGGGTTATGACTGGACAAGAACCATGAGGGAAGATTCTAGAAAGCTGGTGATGTTCTCTTTCCTAATCTGGGTGCTAGTTATACAATTCTTGTGTAAATGGATCAGTTGGTGAAAATGTATCAAGCTATACATTTATGATAAGAGTGCCTATTTTTTTATAGTATTTGTACTATACTTCAATAAAAAGTTTTATTTTTTTATTTTTTTTTAATTTACCAGTACTGCTTTTAGAATTAAGGCAGATGTTTAACTGACTGAACCACACAGGGGCCGCTTATGGTAGGTATATTTTACCACCCCAAAAACTACTTTTCTTGAATCTTATTTAGTTTATTTTATAACAAAATAAGATAAGAGTTCACACTATTAGAGGAAAGATTAAAAAAAAAAACAAAAACAAAAAACAAACCCAAGCACCATCTAAGAAACTCTCATAGCACCAGCAGCCCTATACTTGAAGGCCAGAGTTCTTCATAGACTTGCACATAGACAAGAGATTTGTACAGTGGTCATTTTGGTGCTTGTTCACTTTTGTCTGGATGTTGACTTGTGGGAACAAGCATTATGTAGTCAGTCTACATATGGTTCCTCTGGCATATAGAGGAAGACACCGGGGTGGCTCAGTCAGTTAAGTGTCTATTCTTGATTTTGGCTCAGGTTATAATCTTAGGGTGGTGAGATCCAACCTCATGTTTGGCTCTGTACAGAGATTTTTCTCACCCTCTACTTTGGCTCCTCCTCCCCTGTCAAATAAATAAATTAAAAAAAAAATCAGCTTCTTCTCATTGAACTCCTTAGGAAGCTAAGCGCTACCGGTCAACAGTTGCCATACCAGAGGGACTTTGTATAAACACCATTCTGAACTACCACTAATAAACATTAAACCCTGCAACAAAGAATTTCATTTCTGGGATGCCTGGGTGGCTCAGCCAGTTAAGCATCTGTCTTCAGTTCAAGTCATGATCCCAGGGTCCTAGGATTGAGTCCCACATCAGGCTTCCTGCTCAGCCAGGAGTCTGCTTCTCCCTCTACTACTGCCTCTTCCCTCCACTTGTGCATGCTCTATTTCTCTCAAATAAATAAAAATAAAATCTTAAAAAAAAATTTAATTCTATTTTGCCTTGACTCATGTAAAGAAAGTATTATTTTTCTGTGAGAATTACCATAGAACTGTTTCTAATAATAATGGTAGTTTATTATTTTAGGCATTTGATTATTTTAGTTTAATTTGCATATAATAAGATTTATCTCACCCACCTAGCTATCAAAGGAAACAGGAAAACTCTCATGGCCTTCATATGCTTTCTCCTTTTGGGGAAGAATTCTGGTTCACTACTTCAATGAAAATATTCCACATAAGTTTTTCACAATGTTTAGTATGTATCAACAATATTAGCAAATTGCACTGTGATTAAAATTGTGCAAATATCTCTTTTATAGCCAACCCTATTGTATTCATGATAATCAGACTTCCAGTAGCAGGTCTCCTAATATAATTATGAACTTTCCAATCCACTTTCTGAAATCGTACCAAATACATTCTTTTTTCTATTGTTAACTAAAGTTGTAGCAAATATGAGTGCTTTTGCTACTCCAACCCACTACCACCACCAACCCCTCAGAACAAAAACAAATTTAAAAAAATGTTTTATGAGCAAAATAACTAATAAAATTAAAATGTGGGGACTTTTCAGCCAACTCTGGTTCCAAATTAAAGTGCATTGATTAAGGCTATCCTCTTTTTATATGAGTCATACTTTTATGATTACAAATGACACACAATTTATGATGGTTTGACTTGTGATTTTGCAACTTTATGATGGTGCAAAAATGCTATGCATTCAATGGAAACTGTACCTTGAATTTTGAGTTTTGATTTTTTTTCCCCAGCTGGTAATGTGTGGCACAATATTCTCTCATGATGGTGGACAGCAGCAACAAGTGACAGCTTCCACTCAGCCACACAATCACAATGGTCAAGAACCAATACATTTACAACTATCAGTACTGGTACAAACCTTTTTGCACTTTGGGTATCATATTCAATAAGTTACATGAGAAATTCAATACTTTACTATCAAATAGACTTTGTTTTAGATGATTTTGCCCAACTGTAGATTAATGCAAGTGCTCTGAGCATGTTTAAGTTAGACTAGCCTAAGCCATGGTTTTAAGTAAGTTGGGTTTATTAAACACATATTCAACTTAACAATATTTTCTCCTTAATAATAGATTTATTAGGACTGATTAATGAACTGACTAAAGCAGCAGTAGGTTTGGGGAATGCATAACACTTCACATATTCCTTACCTCCTGCTCCAGGAGAAATAGATAGAACCTATTTCCCAGGTAACAGAACCGCATATTGGTTTCCTAATGCTGCTATAACAAATTACCACAATTTCAACAGCTTATAAATCACAAGCCTGAAATCAGTTTCACTGGACTAAAATATGAAGGTGTCATTAGACATGCCTTTGGGAGACTCTAAGGGAGTCTTTTTCCCTGTCTTCTCTTTCCCTAGCTTCCAGATGTCACTTCTATTCCCTGGCTTGTGACACTTTCTTTCTCATCTTCAAAGCTCATCATTCCAGGGACGCCTGAATGGCTCAGAGGGTTAAGCCTCTGCCTTCAGCTCAGGTCATGATCTCAGGGTCCTGGGATCAAGCCCCACATTAGACTCTCTGTTCTGTAGGGAGTCTGCTTCCCCCTCTCTCTCTCTGCCTGCCTCTCTGCCTACCTGTGATCTCTCTCTCTCTCTCTCTGTGTCAAATAAATAAAATCTAAAACAAAAAAACCTTTATCACTCCAACCTCTGCTTCCATTGTTCCATCTCCTTCTTTTACCTTTAACTCTTTTGCCTCACTAAGGAGATACCTGTGAATTCATTGGACCCACCTAGATAATTCAAGATAATCTATCTCAAGATTCTTAATGTAATAATATCCGCAAAGTTTCTTTTGCCATGTAGGGGGTAACATATTCACATGACTAAGCTGGCCATTATCAGTCTATAATACATAGCTGTATATCCAGCTAAAACATTACATTTACAGGCTTTTCTTCCACATGTAATCAAAAGATTAAATTTTGGCCAATGAGATGTAATAGGCAGAACTTCAAAGAAAAAAAATTAAGGGAAGTTGATTTAACTGCAAAGCGCACCCCATTTGTTCTTTTCTTTCTCCCTTCTGCCCAAAACATAGACATGATGGCTGGAGTTCAGCAGCTATTGGACCCTGAGGTTAATACTGGAAATAGAATTCATGAGTAGGAAAAGGAAGCAAAAAAGGCAAAATTAGTCTGGGCCTTTGAGGGTCACTTACCAGTCTGAAATGCCAAACTCTGGACTTATTTTACACAAGAGAATAATCTCTTAGGTACATAAATCACTGTGTATATGTTACTACCATCAAAACACAATTCTTGCCAAACTGATATTGTCTAATTCAGCAAATCTGTTTTGTCAGTTGATCAGGGAATATTTGTTGAGAGTCATACTGCACTATGTATCTCTGTAATTAGTTGGGCTTTCAAAGTAAATTTAGGAAAAGAAGGGAGGAGGGAAGAAAGGAGAAAGGAAGGAAGAAGGAAAGAAGGGAAGGAAGGGGGGAAGGAAAAAGAAAAGGAAAGGAAAGAAAAGAAAGAAATGTGTCAACTCCCATAACTGAAACCTCTGTTAGGGTTGGCACCAGGCACAGTCTGACTTTAGGCCAAATTAGAACATGAGGACCCAAGCTGACTTTGCCTTCTTGGGACTTCATTATCTGGTTGGTTCCTCTCATGGTTGCAAAATGGCTGCAGCAATCCCATCTTTTTCATAGCTTTATTTCCCTAGGCCCAGAGGAAGAATGAAAGCCTCTTTTCCTGAAGACTTGCTAGGTCTCTGTTAAAGTCCGATGTAGACCACCTCCCCAAAGAAAAACAGAGGATGCTCAGGATAATGCAAATCACACAGCGAGGTTTATTTCCAGCTAGCTGGGATCCAAGCATCCGCCTGGCGCAGCAGGTTTCAGCAAGGACCCCGAATGCAAGGGTCTAGGGGTTTATATATGTTTCAAACAGCAAGCATGAGTTACACACTAATTTTCCTGGTTGGGTGAAATAACATTTTAGCCTCATTTCAGGAACTGGGGCAAGGAAGCAAGATGCACAGATGGTTCCTTGACTTATCTGCCCTCATCTGGTAAACACAGGCCTTGTAAAGGCATCAATCACCAGAGAGTCTTTAGATATGTAGAAGCCCAAGTCACCAGGGGGGTTACGGAATCTGTCATGGCTGCCCTTAGGCTAAGCAGGTCCTAACACCCTCAGGCTAAGCAGGTCCTAACAGTCTCCATAGATGTCATTGAATCGATTAGATTATGTGTATATTTCTGCACCAATCATTGTGGGGTCTAGGGTTGGGATAGATTGGATCCTTTCTTTTATACCTACACCAATCAGGACCTGCCCCTACAGATGTGAGTGGGGTCCATACCACACAAATGACATGGCTGAGAACCAAGGGGAGTGTAGTAAAGTGCTAAGTATGTTACAGAAACAGCAAGAATTCTGGGGAGGCCTAGAAAACTTAGTGTGTCAGCCTACCAGTTTCATAGGACACTTCTTTAGGAATGTAGAGAATTTGAGCTATAGAATAATTAGCAAAAATGTTTCTAGCTCAGGAAATGAAGATTTAACACAAATACCTTAATTCCTAACCCATGGCAATCCTCATAGTCTTCCATTCTGTTTATGCTATCATTCCCCAAATGCTTTTCCTCCCCAAAACCAGAAGCAGCCGGGGCTAATAGAGGGTTCTCTTTGCAGTAGCCTCAAAGCTAAATCTAGTCCAAGGTTATTTGCATTTACATTTTGCAAGAAATTACATGGCCCTGAGACACTATTTCCTTGTGAAGTCTAAGTAAGATGGGTAATGTCATAACATCATCTCCTGGGAAAAATAGGAGCTTATCTTTGTTTTTATGTGCATAGACTCAGCTCATTCCTTTTTTTTTTAATTTAATTTAATTTTTTCAGTGTTCCAAGATTCATTGTTTACGCCCCACACCCAGTGCTCCATGCAATACGTGCCCTTAGTACCCACGGCCAGGCTCTCCCATCCCCCACCTCCCTTCCCTCCAAGATCCTCAGTTTGTTTCTGTGTCCAAAGTCTCTCATATTTCCTTTCTCTCCCTGAATTACCCTACTTCTCATTTCCTTTCCTTCTCCTACTGTCCTCTCTATTACCCCTTATGCACCACAAGTAAATGAAACCATGTGATACTTGACTTTCTCTACTTGGCTTATTTCACTCAGCATAATCTCTTCCAATCCAGTGCATGTTGCTACAAAAGGTGGATATTCATCCTTTCTGATGGAGGCATAGTATTCCATTGTATATATGTACCACATCTTCTTTATCCATTCATCTGTTGATGGGCACCTTGGCTCTTTCCACAGTTTGGCGATTGTGGCCATTGCTGCAATGAACATTGGGGTACACATGGCCTTTCTTTTCACTACATCTGTATCTTTGGGGTAAATGCACAGTAGTGCAATTGCAGGGTCATAGGGTAGCTCAATTTTTAATTTTTTAAGGAATCTCCACACTGTTTTCCAAAGCGCTGCACCAGCTTGCATTCCCACCAACAGTGTAAGAGGGTTCCCCTCTATCCACAGCCTCTCCAACACTTGTTGTTTCCTGACTTGTTAATTTTGGCCATTCTGACTGGTGTAAGGTGGTATCTCACTGCTGTTTTGATTTGAATTTTCCTGATAGCTAGTGACGCTGAACATTTTTTCATGTGTCTGTTAGCCATTTGTATATTTCTATGGAGAAGTGCCTCTTCATGTCTACTGCCCATTTTTTGATGTGTTCATCTTCTTTTTGGATGTTGAGTTTGAGTAGTTCTTTATAGATCTTGGATATCAGCCCTTTGTCTGTAGTGTCATTTGCAAATATCCTCTCCCATTCTGTGGGTTGCCTCTTTGTTTTGTTGACTGTTTCCTTTGCTGTACAGAAGCTTTTTATTTTGATGAAGTCCCAGAAGTTCATT
>PITA01024671.1:0-25848 GCA_004023965.1 Spilogale gracilis | reverse complement strand
ATAGTATTCCATTGTATATATGTACCACATCTTCTTTATCCATTCATCTGTTGATGGGCACCTTGGCTCTTTCCACAGTTTGGCGATTGTGGCCATTGCTGCGATGAACATTGGGGTGCATATGGCCCTTCTTTTCACTACATCCGTATCTTTGGGGTAAATGCCCAGTAGTGCGATTGCAGGGTCATAGGGTAGCTCTGTCTTTAATTTTTTAAGGAATCTCCACACTGTTTTCCAAAGCGGCTGCACCAGTTTACATTCCCACCAACAGTGTAAGAGGGTTCCCCTTTCTCCACAGCCTCTCCAACACTTGTTGTTTTCTGTCTTATTAATTTTGGCCATTCTGACTGGTGTAAGGTGGTATCTTAGAGTGGTTTTGATTTGAATTTCCCTGATAGCTAGTGACGCTGAACATTTTTTCATGTGTCTGCTGGCCGAATAAACAGTGAGTTTTATGGATACTTCTATTTATACCCTTTTCTTATCGCAACCCGTGTGTTTGTGTGAGACCATATTTCTTTAGCCTGAAAAACTTCCTTCACCAGTTCTTCCAATATGTGCTAATATTAATTCTCTCTGCGTTTGATTTGTTCTGTAGTTTTGATTTTCCCTTCATTTCTTTTTTAAAAAATTTTTAATTTAAATTCAGTTAGCCAACATACATCATTAGTTTCAGATGTAGGGTTCTTAAAACATTTTTGCTGGTTATAGGATCCTTGTTTTTTTCTTTGAACATTAAAAAATAAAAAAAATAAATAAATGACATTCTATTGTCCCCTGACTTGCATGGTTTCTAATGAGAAGTTTGTTGTAATTCCTGCTTTGAATTCCGTATGAAGTGTGTCTTCACTGGCTTTCTTAAAGATTTTTTGAATGTGCATATTTTATTTTATTTTCCTTCTAGTATTAGATTCTTGAGTGAATAGTTTTATATCTTTTATTTTGACTAAAAAAAAAAACACCACTTCAAACAACTATTTCTTCAGATATTTCTTCTGTCCCTTTCTCTCTCTTTGCTCTTTCTAGGATTTCAGTCATATACATATTAGATCCTTGCATCATTTCACACGTCTACCATACTCTTTTATTTTTATTTTTTTAAATTACATAATTATTGTTGACCTATCTTCAAACCACCAAGTCTTTCATGAGCTATATCAACTCTAATAATATAAGCTCATTAAAACATTTTTAAATGTTTGTTACTTTGTTCTATTAAACTTTTGTTATGGTTTTATTTCTGTTCTTGATGAAAATTACCATCTGTTCATGTTCTTCTTTCCCATTGGGGCAGGGCATGGCAAATTGTAGTGCATGAGCTGATTGCCGATTTTCATAAATGAAGATTTATTGGAACATAGCCACGTTCATTTATCTATGTGTCATCTATGGCTGCTTCAGAGCTACAATGGCGAGTTAAAAATTATGTACTTACATATGCCTACATATATACAACATACAATAATGGAAAAAATGAAGAGAACTAGTGGTAGAAAACTTGTACTTCATGATATTTTAAGATCCAATTGATACAACATAATAGCAATTTAATAAGTGAATAATAGCTATCTGGGGGACTGGCAAAAGTGCATACCTTGAAGGATATTTTCAGAAAAATATCCCAATATATAATTAGGTCATCCATGAAGACCTACATTATAAAATCTCCAAAAATAATCATTCTTAAGAAAATTTTATTATTCTAGTCATCTGTGAAAAAGTAGTCATTGAAACACCAAATGACTGGCAAATGGGACAGCCTGTAATGGGGACACACAAAGTTAATACATTAAGACTGTGTTATAAAATTTGGTAAATGGCAGATGATTTATTGAAATATGAGTAGTATACTATAAGACATGCTTCAGTGTTTTACATGAACACAATTCTAAAAGACGTGGGAAAAAAAGGGATCTTTCTAAATCACATAATATTTTGTTTGCTTGTATTTTTTCCTTGCAAGTGAGTGCAGTTTATTTGTTTTGTGAGAGTAATGGGTGAGTCAGTGAAATTTCTCCAGTACAGTTATGCTCAGTGGAATAGTATAATAAGAGAAATATCTCTCTCCCTGCCTTGCTAGAAACTATGATTATGTTGTTTAATTCCTAATTCTTTGAATATAGGTTATTAGGTAGGGGACACTTTAAAAAAACAAAAGTGGTTAGACTGATTTATAGTAGAGAAGGCCCTGAATCAGTCTTACATCTAATGGTGGTCAGATAGACCATGTATAGAAAGCAAAAAAGAGGGTATGGCTTTGCCTGAGCTGAGTGGACTGCAGGCTTCCGGAGGAAAAGGTGTACACAAGAAACTCATGAACAGCTTTTGTGAGGATTCAGAGAGATTCAGGTGAATAAAGATGATTTTAGATCTTTCTGCTGAATGTCATGAATTGTAATTTTGTTTTGGCAATACTTTGTAGGGTGGCCATAAACACTTAAATTGCTAATTGATTATTTTATTGTGTATCCACTGTTCTTTTTTTATTCATTTGTTTGTTTATTTGTTTTTTGGACATGGCAGTGTTTTGAGACAGGTTACAATGTAACCCAGCTTTATTCGGGTTGCAGGAATCCCCTCCTAGATTCTGAATACAGGTTATTTGGTCTATATTTACAACATTCTGAGTTCTCATTTTGTTTTGTGTCTTCATCCGTCTTTTAATGAGAACTAAGGAGAGGCTGTTTCAGGAATTGTTGCTTTCCAAACAACATTTTAAAGCACAATATTTGGGGTGCCTGGGTGGCTCAGTCATGAAGCATCTGCCTTCAGCTCAGGTCATGATTCCAGGGTCCTGGGATTGAACCCCATGCCCAGTCCCCCGCTTAGTGAGAAACCTGCTTCTCCCTCTCCCACTCCCCTTGTTTGTGTTCCCTCTCTGGCTATGTCTCTCTCAGTGAAATAAATAAGCAAAATCTTTTTAAAAATAAATAAATAAAACAAAACACAATATTAACTTGTCCTTCCCTAGCCTTGATTTTTTTTTACTATTTAAACCACAACCATAAAAATCACAGCTCGAAGACTTTTTGCAAACATTGTTTATTAATTTTCTAGTTACAGAACAGGAATATTAAAGCCATTTTAAACAGAGATTTTGATCATTGTTTTCTCAAAGCAACTAAAATAAATCTCACTGAGGTCTGACTGATGGTGTTTTGCAGATATCCCCTTCATAAATCACTCCGATTTGTAATACTTACTCAAATCCATCATTTGACCTTTCTGCTATATATAACATGACAACAAAAATGATTTTCCAAAGAGAAGAATATTCTTATTAAATGCTGTATCCTATTGTAGCTTTTGATTTTTAAAATTAGTGAATTCTCACTTCAATAAGAAGTTAATGCTTGAAAACAGCAGAAATGACCTTTGTTGTCATGCATGAATCTCCAGGCAAAGGACAAACAAGTGTTTTATCATAAACCAATCCCAGAATATAATCACTATCTTAAAAATACTGACAATTAGATAATAATTCAGAGTTTTTGATTTCAAGTACATGGTGTGGAGCAGATTAAGAGAACATTGTCTATGTATTCCAGGAGAAAACCAATTAAGCGAACCATATAATGAGCAGTGATGTTCTTTCACATCTGCCAGCAAAACCAATCAACTTAATCTATTATAGACCGGTACACATCTATTCAGTATTTTATATGTAAGCCTGAAAACAACAAATCATGTGTGCATTACAGACCCTGGTGATATTTTGAAGCAACAGTTCTCAAAACCAAAGTTCTTTCTAAATCAAACTGTTAATTGTCAGACCTTTGGATCTTGGGTCAAGCAGGAATATTTTGCATACTATATTTTCTGGATATTTATTCTCATCTTACATTCCCAAAATTATCTTTCAGTCAATTTGAGGAAATGTTATAACTTCTCAAACTGTAAGTTGAGTTTTGTTGATATTTGCTGAGTTCTTCATTTGCAAATATTGTGATTTTTTTTCTTAAAACTAATAATGAAAGCATCAACAGTTTGTCTACTCCTTTTCATGTAATTTAATTATGTGTAATATTTATACAATTTGGGGGTTACTTTCATTTAAATATATGAAGTTACTCAGGGAAGAAATTGTCACTTCTGAGATTTTTAGGTGTTTTTTCTTTTGTTTTGTTTTGTTTTGTTGTTTGTAATTTTGAAAGAAGGTATGAGAATTGTATTAAAGCAAGAGTTACTATTCTACCTTCAGGAACCAAAAAGATAGAAACTGGGAATATTCATAATTAATATTTTAGTTTCCTAAGGACAGATGGAGAAATGAGAAAGGAAATATATAGCATTCAGCTTGAAAGAGTTTCCTCATTAATACTTTTGTTCCTCAGGGCTTCCCAGGACACGAAGCAAATAAATAAATACTCCAGTAAGGCAAATAAGGGCAAACTAAAATTAGTAATCACTTATTTACACTTCCAACAAATATTTGTTGAGTGCTTTCTCCATTCTCAGTACAATGCTAAAACAACAGATAAATTTGCAACGTAACCAATACTAGCGACTCTTCCATCGGTGTATAATTCTGGTTTAGTCCATTAGTTAAGCCTCAGTTTACTGAATCAAATAACACAAACCTAATGGAGTTTTCACCGTGTCTATTTTACATTCTTGCATGATGGAAATATTACTTTGATATATATTATCAGTGTGTCATTTATTATTACATTTATATTTAAATATATTTATATTAAATTCATATTAGTCTCTCTTTATACATTCTCTCCATTTCTTACATATATACCACAAGTTTAATTTCACTCCTTTGTACAATAATTAACATTTGTATTTACTAAAATATTGATCAATATATTTCATTCTTATTGAGTACAGCCATTTATTCTGTTAATATTCAAATATACAAAACATAACACATATGCTCCATAAGGACACTGCTTCAGACCGCCACAGTAATTCTACACAACCTAGGAAAGGGATAAGTTGAAGTCCAAATGAATAAAGCGACCACTGTTGTGGGATTTTTTTTCAGTGAACTGGGTGGGGAGTATTCCAGTAGCTATGTCAAATGCTGAAAGATTAAAAGTATGTAATATTTTGAGTAGCTACATTTGTTAACTTTGAGAAAAATTATCCAGGATGAAATAGCATTTGATAGCATGTAAGGCTTTTCCATGAAGATAACCCTATCCTTTCCAAAAGTATGTGACAAAATAACTTATTTTTAAAAAGATGGGACCAAATTTATTTTAAATATTACTCTTACTATTATTATAAGCTACATTTCATTGTCTAAAGTGTTCTAGGGAGGCACTTTGTATGCAACACTTAACTCATTAGTGAAAATGGTATTTTGCTGATTTACTAGATTTTTATTTATTTTTTTTTATTGTTACTTAAATTTTTTTTTCCAGTGTTCCAGGATTCATTCCCCATTCCCCACACCCAGTGCTCCACGCTTTAGGTGTCCCCAGTACCCACCACCAGGCTCTCCCATCCCTCCACCCCCATCCCTCCAAGTCCCTCAGTTGGTTTCTGTGTCTCTGTTGTTTTGTTTCTCTCCCTGGATTACCCTACTTCCCATTTACTTTCTTTCTTCCACTGTCCTCCAGGTTCGATTTACTAGACTTTGATGAACTTCTAAAATCAGTGGAATATTTAATAAATTTTTAATTTTTTAAAATAATAAAGCCTGTTTCATAGAGCTTGGAAACACTTTATCACATAGGGGCATATTATTAATATATTTTCATACCATATTCTTCTATAACATTTTCAGAATCTTTCTTATATTTTAAAAAGTGTTATGATGGAAGGGAGAGGCTCTTTTTATTTCTTGACTATTTCAAACAGTTTGGTAGTAAGCATCCCTGGTATGGGCTTCTTTGCACACATCTTTTATATTTTCCCGAAGAAATATTTTTTAAAGAGCAATTACAGGGCTGGATTTATCTGCAGCATCTCCACACTGCACGTGTTGCTTTACGCATCTCTGTTTTGAAACATCTTTTCATGCTAACATACTAATAATGTCATTGTTCTTAGATGATACATCTTTGATTATCCCTATAATGAAAGATATTTCTAAGTTCATTGGTTATGTATTTCTTTTTCTATGAACTACATGTTCAAGTTTTCTTATTTTTTTTTATTTATTTTTATTTATTTGGCAGAGAAAAACACAGCTAGAGTGGGAACACAAGCAGGGGGAATGGGAGAGGGAGAAGCAGGCTTCCTGCCGAGCAGGGAGCCCAATGTGGGGCTCGATCCTGGGACTCTGGGATCATGACCTGAACCGAAGGCAGACACTCACCGACTGAGCCACTCAGGTGCCCTGTGGTTTTATTTTTTGATTAATTTACAAGCAATCTTTATAAATGAAGGATACCAATACTTTATCATATATTTTATACATATCTGCTTCAGTAAATATTTTATGACCACTGGTTACATTTTCAAAACAAAAAGAGAACAGTAGTTGAAATTATCTTGCCTACATTTGAGATGTTATTTAGATAAAAACATCAAAGTTTGAGAATTGAGAACCACCCCCTATTAAATATTTCATATATATTTATTATAGCTATCCTGTTGCCTAAATTACCTCATTTTATATGCTTTGTGCATATATTTTGAAAAGAATATAGTCTTTGTGTATATATTCTCAACTTGTCACATTATTGTATCCTATATATCATTTTTAAAGTACCTTAGAGAGAATATTTTGAGGTGTAATGAATGTCTGTGTTTATCAGTGGTATCAATCATGTTGTATGTTTCATTGTCACCGTGCTCTTAGCAATATAACTAAGGAGTAAAGCTCTTTTATTTTTCTAGGTTCTTATTTAAATTCCAGTTATTTAACATACAGTGTAATATTAATAGAGATTAGTAAATATAAGGAAGGGAAGGTTTGAGTGAAATGGTCCCTCAGATGAGCAATCACTATCCAGGTGACCATTTGGGTGTGGGGTTGATAGGACACAAACAGACTGAGGGGTTGGTTGCCTGGGGCAGAGTAAAGGTGGTCAAGGGGGCCCTGGGTTGAAGTTCCAGGGACCCAGCACTGGAGAACAGATGATGGAGATGCCGGGCTCCGGGGCTCAGAGGTTGGACAGGGCTTTCAGCAGGGCTCATTTAAGAGGGATAGAATTGGAAGTCGGGAAATCATGGACTGACAACATAGCAACAGTTCTGACTTAGGTCGATGGCCTGGGCTGAGGACGGGACTAGGACTGCACAGAGTTCTGGGGGGGCTCTGGTGCAACAGTCGCCATCTGGCTTCCTCTCACATTTCTTCAGTATTATCCTCGTTGTCTTCCTGTTGATTTCCCGGTTCTCAAAAGCCCGAGATCAAAGGCCTTGCAAAGTCAGAGTCTGGTGAGAGCCTGTTTCCTGGTTCCTAGATGGCCCTGCGTGATGTGAACCCAGGACGCTGTGACCATGTACACTGACCCCTCCATCTCTGGCCACCCAAATGGAAGGTAATGTTACCATGCTATTGCTACTATCCCAAGAAAACACAGACGGATGACAACTTGCTACTTTCTTAAGTCACTAGCCCAACTTTCAGAAACTAGAATGCCACTTCTGTGCTTTCCAGCTGTTCAGTCACTTTTTGACAGAAACACAGTGTCCTTCGCCATCATTATGAGTTCTGCAGGGAACTGAAGCCTGGAAAGCGTGGGTCTGCTCAGATCTCTGCGGTGGAGAGCACGCAAGCAGGGTCGGTGGGAGCTGGAGATGTGCCCTTGCCGTGAGCAGCCCTGGCCAGCACATCCTTAATGGAATCACCTCTGAGGCTCGTTCCATTTGGAGGTGACCGCCCCATGCTTCTTAAGACTCTAACACTATCGTTTCCTCGTACAACATCCTGTCTCCCTTAGAGGTCGAGAAGAAGCGAGGTGACAGAAAACAATCACTAGCTGCCTCTGTACTTCCCTGAACATCTCTTCTATTTTTTTTTCCTGTTTACCTTTCTTTTCTGGAATTCTTCTTATAGACTGTTTTCTGTCAGAGCTGTTTACCTTTCACTCTATTTTACTGAAATGTGACCTGGTGAAGAGGGTCTTTTCAATCTCCTGTACGTGTTTCTTCTTTTCTGCCAACATTAGAATTCAGCAGAAATTGGGAAGTGGCTTCAAGCTGTCAGGACAGAGCCATGGACTCCATATTTCTGTGTTATTTGTGCCTAATAAATTGTTGGCAGCCTTGTCCGTTTTAGTTTCTTGGCAGTATTTGGTCTCTCTTCCCTTGGCACTTTTCCCCCATTTTGAACACTCAGGGAAATTTATGGAGAGAGCTTTTAAATAGTCCATTTTTGGACCAAAGAGTGTAAGACTCACAGCTGACCTGGGGCCATCAAGCAGCCATGAAGTCCAGCCTTTACTGTAATCAGCAGTCACTAAAGTGCACATGGGTTTCAAATATGGGAAGCACAACCTATACTTGCAACTTTTATAAAATATCAGTTAAAGCCTTCAAAAGGGATTTCTGCAGGTGTGGGATCTCACTGTGAATGGGTGAGAAGCTCTGATAAGCCAAACTGCATTTAATAATATGCAAATTACATTGAAATGCAGAAGACCTTAGCAATATATCTCTATGGCAGTGAACGCTCTTATTTGTTTAATTCAGTTTCAGCTCATGGAGAAGAAAGTAGAGAAGCTACTCCTTGCACTGTAAGCATGCAGCCTCTCGGGGTGACTGGATGCTTTACCTTTGTGCTGGAGCACATTTCAGCTCACACAGAGCACAGGCTGTGACACCATGAGCTGTGTGAATTTAATTTAACGATACTGTCCTGCACATAAAGAGGGATTCCACCCTGGACAGTGGGGTCTGCTCAATAGTTTGGCCCACATTTCATTTGATTAACAGAAATTAGAGGAAAACTATCTTAAAACTTGGGGGAAAATCCATTCAAATGGAAAGTCAATCCCTGGTCCGTTTTATGGCCAGCCCACCCCAGTCTAATACAGTGCCCCTCTGACCTATACTTACACATTCTTTATTGCAAACGCAGAAGCCCTCAAGAACATAGATTGTGCAATTTCAAAAGAATCAATAGTACCATTTAAAATATACACTCGGAAGCTTTGGAAGAAATATAACACATTGTTAAGAATATTTATCTCTGAGTTGTGAGATTGTTTTCTTTCTGGTTACTTGTATGTGACTCTTTTACAATTTGAAAGACATGTGATTTTAAGAAAGCAAAGAAATATTGATGTCTTTTTCCAAACAGAATTAACAGTCACAAAAACTGGAATCAAATATGTGTGCAAGCATTTTCCTGACACTTGAGCAAGTTTTGAGTCAAATCCTCTTAACCGAGAGTACATTCTGCACATGTATTACCATGGGTGTCCCAAACTCTGCTGTCCTAGGAAATCTCTACACCAAAGGTTAGTGAACTCGCCTGCCAAGTTTGGCTGACCTTTTATTTATGGCCCAAGAGTGAAAATGGCCTTTTACATATCAAATGGTTATATTTTACTTAATTTTGTTTTATTTTCAAATGGCTATATAGGTACCTACATAATAAAAAAAAAAAATTGCCAGCAAAACCTAAAACATTTATTACTTGAGCCTGCAAGAAAAACATTCACTGCCCCCCTGATCTCCCCAGAAAGTAGTCCTGATTCAAATAAGTTTGGGAAATAGTAGGTTAAAATCAAAAAGGTTTGTCTCATGTACCCCTGCCGACACTTGAATGTGCTATTAGTGTTATAGCTACAGCTAAACTATGATTCTAACTACAAATATGCCACCTCTACAAACTATGCGACCATGGAAAAATTATGTTCTAGCATAACTTTTGATATATCTTGGTTCCACAGAAAACTATTTGCTATAAAGTTTGCATATAAAGTGCATGTTATTCAACTAGGGGAAGCTTTCTCTGTACACTTGTGGGACTCCATAGAGATTACTTATCATGCCCAAGGCCTGCATGCTGCTCTTGGTAAAAAATAAATAAATAAATAAAAATAAAAATTAAATTAAATTAAAAAAATTAGGTGTTCAAAATATCTCCTTTGCCTGCTAGTAGTTTGCAATCATTTTGAGGAGTAGAAGACAATTGTTTGCTTCAATGTAGAATGGCATTCCTCCCCAGGATCTAGGTAATAGTAGGAGAAGTTGTGAATTAAATGTGGATTTCTTTTTTTTTTTTTCTTAGCACACAGTCTAAGTGCCCCTTTTTATAGGGAAAGGAAAGCAATCTTGTTTTTCAGAACTCGCTTGCTTTTATCCACAGGATTGGTAAATAGACATTTTACTGTTTCCATTGGATTGCAAAGAACTATTCACCTCTTCTTGTATATTTCACATGGCAGCACTTTAAAAGGGAAGAGAATGCAGAATCGCTAGTGCAAGCAACAGGAAGGAAAAGGGCTAGAAAGTGGGTATTGAGACCCAAAACACTTCCTGAGATACTCCTGGTGCTGTGAATGGCAAGGAGGGCAGGACAGGCAGACCGTCAGTCAATAGGGAGCAACACAGAAGAATTCAGGGGTGGGCTGGCTAAGTCAGCGCTGCACCAATATCCTACTTAAGTGAAGGCTCCCCTTGCCCTGGGTGTGAAAATAGTGCTTGGCCTCTGGTTTAGAACTCATTTGGTCAATTGTATTCATCACACAAATGGAGTCAGTGCCACACACAGACTTGAGACATTGCTGTCTGAAGGAAGACAGGAAGACAGCACAAATTCAAGAAATTCTTTTAGGTTCCAAAAACTTGAACTCTGTGAGGCAGGTTTTATTATTTCCAGATGCCAGAAATAAAGATGATATTTTAAAAGATGTATCACCTTGACCTAGAACATAGGCAAGTCCTCTGACTCAGAATGTTCAATCACTTAGCTTACTTAACTCCTCAAGTCCCTCAAAGGGTATCTGAGTCCTCCCTGGAGGCAACCTGCAGGTTGCTGGTCTCTGTGTTCAAGAATCCAAAAAAGCTTGGATTTTATCTTTAGATAGCTCCCAAACAAGAGCAAAATCCTATAGAATCCAGAATAGATCGCCTATGGGGTCACAAGTACAAAGAAAATCAACCCTCAACAAGTACAAAAAGTTCAAAATCATACCATGCATATTTTCAGACCACATGAAACTTGAATTCAGCCACACACAAAAAAAAGAAAGACCTCAAATATATAAGGGTTAGAGAACATCCTACTAAAGAATGTATGAGTTAACCAGGAAATTAAAGAATAAATTAAAAAAATACATGGAAGCAAATGAAAATGAAAGAAGGGCATTCAAAATCTTTGGAATATAGCAAAGGCAGTCTTAAGAGGGAAGTGTATTGCAATACAGGACTTCCTCAGGAAGCAAGAAATGTCTCAAATACACAACCTACCCTTACACATAAAGGAGCTAGGAAAGGAGAAGCAAATTAAGCTGAAAGCCAAAAGGAGAAAGGGAATAACAAACATTAGAGCAGAAATAAATGATAGAGAAACAAACAAGCGAATAAACAAAGTAGAACAGATTAAAGAAACTAGGTGCTTATTCTTTGAAAGACTTAATAAAATAAAAAAAATAATAAAGCCTGTAGCCAGGCTTATCAAAAAAAAAATAAGAGAAAGGACCCAAACAGAGAAAATCATGAATGAAAGAGGAGAGGTCACAACCAATACCACAGAAATACAAACAATTACAAGAGAATACTCTGAAAATTAATATGCTAACATACTGGGCAATCTAGAGGAAATAGACAAATTCCCAGAAACATACAACTACCAAAACTGAACAGGAAGAAATAGAATATTTGAACAGACCCAGAACTAGCAAAGAAATTGAATCAGTAATCAAATATCTCCTAAAAAACAAAAGTCCAGGGCCAGATGGCTTCCTAGGGGAATTTTATCAGACTTTTAAAGAAGAATTAATACCTATTCTTCTCAAACTGTTCCAAAAAATAGAAATGGAAGGAAAACTTCCAAACTCACTCTACAAAGCCAGAATTACCTTGATTCCAAAACCAGAAAAAGACCCCACTAAAAGGAATTACAGACCAATATCCCTGATGAACATGGGTGCAAAGATTCTCTTAAATACTGGCAAATTGAACCCAACAGTACATTAAAAGAATTATTCACCATGATCAAGTGGTATTTATTCCTGGTCTGCAGCGGTAGTTCAGCATTTGCAAATCAACAATACACCACATTAATCAAAGAAGGATAAGAACCATATGATCCTGTCAATAGATGCAGAAAAGGCATTTGACAAAATACAGCATTCTTTCTTGATAAAAACCCTCAACAAAGAAGGGATAAAGGGATCAAATTTCAACATGATAAAAGCTGCATACAAAAGACCCACAGCTAATATCATCCTCAATGTGGAAAAACTGAGAACCTTTCCCCTACAGACAGGAACAGGACAAGGATGTCCACTCTTACCATAACTATTTAGCGTAGTACTATTTAACATAGTACTTTCACCATTACAATTTTTTTGACTGGCAGTAAATCATTTATTCATGTCCATTTACTGATAATATACTTCCAACAACATGCTATAAGTAATACTAAAATCTTTATTTTGAAGCACATGTATTTATCCCAAAGTCTGAAGGAATTATTCTATTACTATTTAACATAGTATTATGTCTTAGCCTCAGCAATCAGACAACAAAAAGAAGTAAGAGGCATCCAAATAAGCAGGGAAGAAGTCAAACTTTTATAATTTGCAGAATACATGATACTCTATGTAGAAAACCTAAAAGACTCCACCAAAAAATTGCTAGAACTAACACATGAATTAAGCAAAGTTGCAAGATATAAAAGCAATGTTCAGAAGTCTGTTGGATTTCTCTACACCAATAACAAAACTGCAGCAAAAGAAATCAAGGAATTGATCCTATCTGTAATTGCACCAAAACCAGTAAGATAGCTAGGAATAAACCAAACTAAAGATGTAAAAGAAAAAATCTGTACTCTGGAAACTACAGAAACTTATGAAAGAAATTGAAGACACAAGGAAATGTGAAAACATTCCATGCTCATGGATTGGAAGAACAAACATTGTCAAAAAATTTTATGCTACCCAAAACAATCAACACATTTAAAGCAATCCCTATCAAAACACCATCATAATTTTTCAGAGAGATAAAACAAACCATCCTAAAATTTGTGTAGAACCACAAAAGACCCCAAATAGCCAAAGCAATCCTGAAAAGGAAAAACAAAACTGGAGTCATCGCAATTCCATATTTCAAGCTCTATTACAAGGCTGTGATCATCAAGACAGTATAGTGCTGGCACAAAAACAGACACATAGATCATTGTAACAGAATAAAGAACTCAGAAATTGACCCTCAACTCTATGATCAACTCATCTTCAACAAAGCAGGAAAGAATGTGCATTAGAAAAAAGTCTCTTCAACAAATGGTGTTGGGAAAAGTGGACAGCCACATGCAGAAGAATGGAAGTAGGCCACTTCCTTACACCATACACAAAAATAAATTCGAAATGGATGAAAGACCTAAATGTGAGACAGGAAATCATCAGTCCTAGAGTAGAAAACAGGCATCAAACTCTTTGACATCAGCTGTAGCAACTTCTTATGATACATGTTGCTGGAAGCAAGGGAAACAAAAGCAAAAATGAACCACTGGGACTTCATCAAGATATAAAGCTTCTGCACAGTGAATTAAACAATTGACAAATCTGAAATATGGCCTGCAGAATGGGAGAAGATACTTTCAAACAACATAGCCAGCGAAGGGTTATATAAAATCTATAAAGAACTTATCAAATTCAACACCCAAAAAACAAATAACCAGCTTAAAAATTGGTGGAAGACATGAATAGACACTTTTCCAAAGATATCCAGATAGTTAACAGACACATGAAAAGATGCCAACATCACTCATCATCAGGGAAATACAAATGAAAACCACAAGGAGATACCACCTCACTCCTGTCAGAATGTCTAAAGTCAACAAGACACGAAACAGCAGGTGTTGGAGAGGTTGTGGAGAAACGGGAATCTTTTTGCCCTTTTGATGGGAATACAAACTGATGCAACCATTCTGGAGAACAGTATGGAGTTTCCTCAAAACTTAAAAATAAAGGTGCCCTATGATCTAACAATTGCACTATTAGATATTTAAACAAAGGATACAATAATACAGATTTGAAAAGGTATGTGCATCCCAATGCTTAAGCAGCATTATCAACAATTGCCACAAACTATGGAAAGAGCCCACCAACTGATGAATGGATAAATATGTGGTGTATACATATAACGGAATATTATTCAGCCATCAAAAAGAATGAAATCTTGCTGTTTGCAATGACCTAAATGGAGCTAGAGTGTATTATGCTAAGTGAAATAGGTCAGTCAGAGAAAAAAAAATACCATATGACTTCACTCATATGTGGAATTTAAGAAAGAAAACAGATGAATATATGGGAAAGGGGAAAAAAGAGAGAGGGAAATAAACCATAAGACACTCTTAAAGATAGAGAACACCAAATCCTTGAGGAGAACACAGGCAGCAACCTTTTCGACCTCAGCTGCAGCAACTTCTTCCTAGAAATATATCACCAAATGCAAGGAAAAAAAGGGGGAAAATGAATTATTGGGACTTTATCAATATTAAAAGCTTTTGCACAGCAAAAGAAACAATCGACAAAACCAAAAGACAACCAACAGAATGGGAGAAGATATTTGTAAATGATTTATCAGCTAAAGGACTAGTATCCAAAATCTATAAAGAACTTAACAAGTTCAACACACAAAGAATAAGTAATCCAATCAAGAAATGGTCAGAAGACATGAACAATATTTCTCCAAAGAAGACATCCAAATGTCCAACAGACATGTGAAAAAGTCCTCAACATCATTTGGCATCAGGGAAATACAAATCAAAACCGAAGTGAGATACCACCTCACACCAGTCAGAATGGTTAAAATTAACAAGTCAGGAAATGACAGATGTTGGCAAGGATGTGGGAAAAGGAGAACCCTCCTACACTGTTGGTGGGAATACAAGCTGGTGCAGCCACTCTGGAAAATAGTATGGAGCTCCCTCAAAATTTGAAAATAGAGCTACCCTATGACCCAGCGATCATGCTACTGGGTATTCACCCTGAAGATACACATGTAGTGATCCAAAGGGGCCCATGCACCCAAATATTTATAGCAGCAATGTCCACAATAGCCAAACTATGGAGAGAACCTAGATGTCCATAAACAGATGAATAGGTAAAGAAGATGTGGTATATATACAATGGAATACTATGCAGTCACCAAAAAGAATGAAATCCTGCCATTTGCAATGGCATGGATGGAACTGGAGGGTATTATGCTGAGCAAAATAAGTCAATCAGAAAAATACAATTATCATATTATCTCTCTGATATGAGGAATTTGAGAGGCAGGGCAGGGGGTCTTGGGGGATAGGGAATGAAAAGATGAAAAAAGATGGGACCAGAGAGGGAGACAAACCATAAGAGACTCTTAGGGTTGCCGGGAGGTGGGGGAAGGGATAGGGTGGCTGGATTATGGGAAAAAATAAAAATTAATAAAAACAGAGATAGAGAACAAACTGAGGATTGATGGAGGCAAATGGATGGGGGAATGTGCTAGATGGGTGATGGGTATTAAAGGGGGCGCTGGTTGTGATGAGCACTGGGTGATGCATTTAAGTGATGAATCACTGAATTCTATCCCAGAAATCAATACTGTATGTTAGCTAACTAAAGTTTAAATTAAAAATACAATCCTATTTCCTAAGCATTAATAATGTAAATCAGACACATGATAAAGTTGGTTAGACATCAGGACAGCACAAAGTTCTGGATAGCCAAATCGTTCCTACAAGAACTGGAGATCCGAAGCTGTATCAGACTTTTCTATAAACCAGAGACAGACACAGATTTGAGTCCCGGTGAAGCACGGAGTTTGCCTGAGGCTACATCAATGCTTGCTGCATCAGGACATTCTCTGCCCCAGACTGAACAGGTGAGGTCTCTAACTGGTATTAGCATAGGTGACACTTATACCAGAGAGATATTTGGGACATAAAATGTCTCCCTTTTACACCCTTATAAATATATACTGCCATTGATATTTTAAGCGGGCATGCCCCATAATTCAATAAACCATAAATCCATAAAATTGGTTTAGTATAAGAAATACAAGTAGCACAGATAGAACCTGCTAAAGTCATTCTGGAGATAAGGACTTTTCATTATCTTCCACCAGTAAGTCCTACCAGGAATTCAAATTAGCGGCTATAAAAGGAGATCTTCTAATCATGTTTTTTTTCTCTTTTTCCCTCTCACCCTGGATGTTCTCCAATAAAAAGGATGCATTACAGAGCAGCTTCTAAGCTATTCTTTCCCACTCTTCATTCTCTAGTATCATTTCATAAGCACTTTATGATAGTAGGTTTTGAAATAAAAGAACTCAGCCAGTAATTGGTGAATGGAAGCCAATCGTAAGGTGAGGCAGTAGCATGGGAGATGAACTTTGGAATCAGAAAAAGAAGTAGGTTTGAGTCTGGACTGCATTCATACTGTGATAACAAAGTTTCACTCTCTGTATAATGGGTTGTCAACACACTGACCTCATAGATTTATGTAAGAACAGAGTAAGATAACACCTGCAGAGTGTCTAGCACAGTCCCAGGCTCTCAGTCAATCTGAGATAAAAGCCATTATTTGTGATGCTGCTGTGAGACATGCTTATTGGTGAACCTGAGAGATGGAAGAATTCAGAAACAAAGAAAGTAGGCATGGCATCACATGCCTCCCAGCTGGTGCTCCCTCTCTAGGTGGCTCTTCCCAAGGTGTAGTGAGCTCGGAAGGATTTATTGCTTTGAAGACAACTGCCAGGAAGCCCTGACTGACGTGGCTCAGAATATCAAGCCAACACAGAGAGCAGCTGCCCTAGTGAGTCACATGGACCCAGAGCATGCTATCTGTGGGAGAAAGCACCCTCTTTTCATGGGTGATTCACTGAGATTATTTGCCATTACAGAATAACAGAGACTATGTGGACTCATAGAACTTCTATCTAGGCAAAATTCAGCAACTCATTATATCTAAGGTAAGATTGTTTGAATTTATGTGCATGTGTTTTATTGTCATTTACAGGTCACGCCTCCAAAGCACAGCCCAGCATTTAATATATGGAAGAAAACGGATATATACACATGCATTCAGGAAAAAAGCAAAATTTCTTCTTGCATTTTGTAATTTCTCATAGAAAAGGTATAAATGCTACGCTGTAGCTCGTGTATCAAATAGCTGGTCTTGCAGACTAATTTTCAGCCACAGGAAGCTGTTTGCACTGAATACAGCTCTCAGAATGCATATTGACAAGTGCCTGGTTCTTTCTAGTCCTAATGAATAGAACAGGTTGTCATAACAAATTGCTATCTTCTAGAACAGATTTTGAGAGAAAAAAGCCAATAGCGAGAACGTCAATGATTCTTGGGCTTTTCAGTTTACAATAAGTGGAGATCAATACCATTTATTTAAATGGCCACGTATTACACCTGTTATAACTCTTTTCACATTCATGTCAATTTGGCATTTCCCTAGAAATTTTTTGGCAAGAAAAGCAGCACCAATGTAGACTTCTTTTTCCTTTGTCTCCTATGAATCTATAAATATGGTTTTTCTATAGAAAGGCTTCAATAATCAGTGGTACAAATTAAAATTTGAATAAAGATATAATAATTTCTTTGCATTTCATTTGGTTTTATTCTAGTGGAGAAGCTTGATTAGAATATTTATTGTAATAGGTAAATTGTCTCAGGTCATTTTAATATCTTACATGGAATATATTTTTTTCTATTTCAGTTGAATGGTATCATTAACTGGCAAAGCTTGGAGAATTATTTGCAAGAAATGCTATCTGACTTTATTTGTTATAAACATATTTCATCAACTCTGAAACCAAAAATATATATTAAAATTTTTTTCAATATATTTGTTATTTACAGTTCTTATTAGGCTCACAATTCAAGGATTCTGGCTCTGTAACCAGTTTTATATCAAAGTCTTCCTGGCACTTTTTATTGAAAAACTGCAATCATGTTTCTCAGCACAATTATCTTCCTAGTCTCATGTAATCCCTGCTGCATTCTCCATGCTCATGGTCATCTCATCCTGGGAATTCGTGTCTTGTTGACTTTTTAAAAAGCTTGTCCCTTGTGCTTTCATCTTCTCCCTCCTTCCAATCAAGAAAAACAGATTTGTTTTTTTCATGTGTGCTTTGGACAGTAGCGATATTCTAAAGGATTTCTTATAACACAGGGTTGCTGAGCATTATCACTCATTGTTCTGAATTTTTCACAAATCTATTGTGAACTCAATTTCAAGATGACATAGTGTCCAGAGGCCTGGAGGAGAGGCGATTGCAGTCATGCAGCTCTGGAGCACCCCACTTGGAGAAATAGCTCTGCAGGGAGCACAACGTGGAGCATGTCATTCCTAACCAGAGTCGCAGTGCAAGCTTACCAAAGTAAGGAGTGGGGAATTCATGGGGGTCCCTGCAAAGAGAGCAAGCATGCCTTGCAGGCTTTCATCCCCTTCAATAAACACTGGGAAACAGTGTCATGACCCAGGGAAAGGACTCAAAGGCAATATGAAGACATGGCCTTAGAACAAAAGTCAACCCTCTATCATGTGACAATTATAGATAGCCGACTGAAATGAGAGAACTGACTAGAGTGACTGAGTCATCTATGCCCCAAAGACTGGGGTCAGAGAGCAAACCTCTCCTCTGAATCCTCAGCAAGCTACTGACATTCAGCTCTGTGGCACAGTTACAAAGAGGGTGGGAGAGGCAGACCCTTCCAACTTATAAAACAAGCCAATGGACAACACAACCATCTAGGGTAGGCTGAGTAGCCAAATAGCTAGAGAGAAGGGGACCTTGCAGAAAAACAGGATACTGGTTTGCCAGGGGACACAAAAGAACCCCACAAAATTATGGGAGAGAGAGAGAACATTAAGGTGTGAAATGTAACACACAAATGTCTACTTATATTTTGCGGTCTGAAAAAGAAAGCATGGGGTCTTCTATAAAATGTAATAGTTCCATTGAAGAAAACCATGGTCGCTATTGAGATTGCAGTTTGTAAAACCATGTTCAAGAAGTTTCAAACCTATAGGGCACAAATATTTTAAAAAATGGGCATCTTGAGGGAAACATTGGAAAATTGGAGGGTGGACTAGGATAACAAAAATATTCATAACAAAGCCTTCAGAAGGAGAATATAGATGGATTAAGAACTTAGTCTCAATACTAACATTTTGTTTACTTTATACTAGTTAATTACATGATGGCAAAATGGGAAAATATTATACAAAGAATAAGCTGAGCCTGCAAATTTGAGTAGCTCACCATCTGCTGAGAGGATTGATACAAAGAGTTATGGATCAAATCAAGGTGTGGTTTGAGGAAAATTTGGAGGATATGGGGAAAATATTAAAAGTTTTTCAACTGAAAATCCAGTACCTTATCAGATTAAAAAAAATAAACTCTGGAAACAAAGAGGAAAAAATAAAAGAAGGATGCCCAAATGACCCCACTTATAATGGTCAGGATAAAAAGAAAAATGAAAACCTAAGGGGTATGCAAACATGCCAGGTATATTGCTCTCAGAAATCTGTGTGAGAAAAGACTCCATCAGGGCACCTGAGTGGCTCAATCAGTAAGGGTCTGCTTTTAGCTCAGGCCATGACTCCAGGGTCCTCGGATGGAGCCCTGCACCATCACTGTCATTGGCTCCCTGCTCAACAATAAGTCTGCTCCTCCCTTAACCCCTCCCCTACTCGTGCTCGCTCTTTGTCTCTCTCTCAGATACATAAGTAAAATCTTTAATAAAAAAGACTCTATCAAGAATAAAAAAGGTAAAATTTAAGCAATGAAGCAGAGGAGAGAGCAATGTGTGAACCCAGCAGAGGAAACAGTAAGAAGAGTAACAGTACCACGTCTAGATATTGTTTATACAGAAGTAGGGTTTAAAGGAAAAGAATGCCCTTACAGAAATGCCAATTAGGCTAAGGTGCTTCTTCAGATCTACTTTATTCTGAATTATTTTTCTCTGATTGTCAAGTAAATTACAAAGAAACATGAATTAATATTGTCAACTGTTTATTAATATCTCCAAATTTGTATGTGGGTCTATTTCCCCCTTAAATCCAGCCAGTTTTAGCTATAATAGTTTTATACGTACATATGCAATATTTAAAGCTTCCTGAACTATTGGTCTATTGATCATTACAAGCTCTTTAGAGCCTCTCCTCCTTTCTGTTTGTTTTCAAGGCATATTATTTTTAACATATTTTATTTTTTTTATTTTTTTTAAAGATTTTATTTATTTGACAGAAAGAAACACAGCGAGAGAGGGAACACAAGCAGGGGGAGTGAGAGAGGGAGAAGCAGGCTTCCTGTCGAGCAGGGAGCCCGATGTGGGACTCAATCCTGGGTCTCCAGGATCATGACCTGAGCCAAAGGCAGTCACTTAACCAACTGAGCCACCCAGGAGCCCCAACATATTTTAAATCTATATATTGTTTTAGGTGTTTCTTATAGACAGACTAGAATTGGCACTCTTCAAATCCAGTCTGAAAATATTTATCTTGATGGGGTTCTTCAGTCTCATTATATTTAACCTTGTTATTGATACAGTTGGGTGTCAATATGCCATTATTCCTATTTACTACTTTTCTGTTTTGCTCCATTTTTGTTCCTCCTTGACCCCATTAATTTCTTTGTTAATTAAATATTTTTGAGAATTCCATTCTGTTCCCACTAATGGCTTTTTTCTATTTATTTGAATTACTTTTTAGTAATTTCTTTAGTGCTTATAGTATGCATCTTTAATTTATGATAGTAGTCTTAGAAATATTTTTCAATTATTTCAGGTAAAACAGCAGACTTCTGATCAGTATGTTTGTAACAGTCCCATCTGTAGGGCTTATTGTTCTATATCTCTATATACATTATAAACTGAACAAAAATGTTACCATTTTTGCTTCAAATAGTCATATACCTCTTAATGAGATAGATAAAACAGTGATGGTTTTAGTCATGCAGGGGTTGATTTTTCTTAATAAAGGAGACTCATGGGACCCCAGATGGCAATATTAGTGAATGACTCACTTCAGGAAAAGGTACAAGCAGCAAGTACATGAAGGTGAGGAGATCTATAGGCTATCTCACTGCCTGGCTCAGTCCTCCAGAGACCAGCATCAGCCTTGATAGTCCTCTCTCGTCAGGGCCTCACAAATGGATGTGTTTCTTTTCAAATCCAGAACCACTACCATGTGCATGGACTACCTCAGAAGAGATTCTCAGCCAGGGCTTGTGACATGGCATATGAACAGCTTGCTCTACAAGCAGCTTCCAAGACAGAGTCCTCTAGGTTCCTTACCTGGACCAGCACAGAGCATCAACTCTATTGCACAAACCCCTCAAACTCCCCGTAGACATGTCATCACAAAACAGCATATGAATGAACCAAGACCTTTAATGGCTTCCTAGGGGTCAGTGCTATGCAGGCATATCACCTATTTCAACAAGACAGTTCAGGCCACTGCAGGGCCATTGCTATGATTAACCTTCACAGTGCATGAGCACAAACACGTGGGTGTAGATATATATGTGTATGAGTGTGTGTGTATGCGATAAGTTTTCATGTTTACGCACATGTTTACCATTCCTGCAAATTTTCATTCATTCCCGTAGATTCAGTTTGTCATCTTGGGTCATTTTCTTTGGTCTGGAGGACATTTTTGAGCATTTCTTATAATGCATGTCTTCTGGTGACAAATAGTTTCCATTTTTATTTCTCTGATAACAAAAATATATTTCCTTTTCATTTTTCTCAGGATAAGCTAGTTGCAGGTAGAATTCTACATTGAGTTTTGACTCATGTAGAAGCTTAAAAAACAAGCAAATGCATAAACAAACAAACAAACAAAAAGAGAACCAGACTTACAAGTACAGAGAACCAACTGATTTGTCAGAGAGAAGGTGAGTTGGAGGAATGGGCAAAATGGGGGGCAGCAGCATAGAAGACACAGGCTTCCAGTTTCAGAGTGAATAAGTCATGAGGACAGAAAGCACAGCATGGAGACAATGTAGACAATGGCATTTTAACAGGGCTATGTGGTGACAGATGACAGCTATACATGTAGCTGCATGTAAAGCAGTAGAATCACTATGCTGTATACCTGAAACTAATATAACATTGAGTATACTCAAAAGAAATTTTTTTAAAAGATTTTATTTATTTGACAGAGAGAAACGCAGCCAGAGAGGGAACACAAGCAGGGGGAGTGAGAGAGGGAGAAGCAGGCCTCCTGCTGAGCAAGGAGCCCGATGTGGGACTTGATCCCGGGTCTTCAGGATCATGACCTGAGCTGAAGGCAGTTGCTCAACCAACTGAGCCACCCAGGCGCCCCTCAAAAGAAATTTTTTAAGGATTTTGTTATTTTTTTTTCAACAGCTTGAATATGTTGTGCCAATATTTTCTGGCTTTTAATTTTTTTAAAAGGAACTCAGGATGGAGTATGTTTTTTTCTCCTTCTTGTGGGGCATTTCTCTTGTGTTTTTGTTTTGTTTTGTTTTGTTTTATAATTTCTCCTTATATTTAACCTTCAGTGATTCAGTTACAATTATCCCACGTAAAATTTTTCGACCTATCCTGCCTGGAGTTTGTTGAGCTTTATGGATCTATCACATTTTCACTAAATGTAGAAAAATGTTAATGATTATTTCTTCAAATATTTTCTCTGCCTCTTTCTCTGTCTCTTCTCTTTCTGAAATTCCCATTACAGGCACATACACCCAAATATTTATAGCAGCAATGTCTGTAATAGCCAGACTTTGGAAAGAACCTATAGGTCCATCAACAGATGAATGGATAGAGAAGATGTGGTATTTATACACAATGGAATACTATGCAGCCTTCAAAAACTGAAATCTTGCCATTTGCAATGACATAGATGGAACTGGAAGGTATTACACTAGCGAAATAAGTCAGTCAGAGAAAGACAATTATCATATGATCTCTCTGATATGAGGAATTTGAGAGGCAGGGCCAGGGGTTGTGGGGGGTAGGGAGGGAAAAAATGAAACAAGATGGGGCCTACCAGGGAGGGAGACAAACCATAAGAGACCCTTAATCTCAGGAAACAAACTGAAGGTTGCTGAGGGTGAGGGAAGGATAAGGTGACTGGGTTATGGAGAAAATAAACATGAAAAAAAATGTAAAGTGAAATTCTCATTACATTCCTACTGACCTGATACCACAGGGTTCTGAGACTCGGTTTTTTTCTCATTGGTTTTTCCTTTGTCTTTAAGATTTACTAATGTCTATCCATATAACCTCAGTTTCACTGGGTGTTTCCCTTGCCATCTCCACTTTGTTGAATGCATTTAGTGAATTTTTTATTTCAATTATCACACTCCATGGAGTTTTAGTTCTTATATTTTCTATTTCTCCATTCAAGTTCTCTATCCCTTTATGGAGATCATTTTCTCTCTTTGAACATAAAGCAGTACTTGTTCATCTTGCAACCCAATGTATATAACTTGGTTGGTCTGCAACACCTGAGACCATCAATTTAATTTAAAGGGACCCCAACTTAAAATGTTCATAGACACTGGGGAGAAAGAGCTTCAAGTATTTTTCAAATGATAACATCTTCACCCTATGCCTTTAGCCCCCACAAATGATGATTCAAGGAAAACTGGTGCCTAACAATAAAAAATACAAAGAATTAAGACACCATAACCAAGAATAAGTAGAAAAAATAAATTGAAAAATTAGACTTAAAACTGTTTATATATGGGAATTATTAGATGTATTTGATATAGCAACTATCTTACTTCGGTTAAAGAAATACAAATGAGGAGCACTGGGGTGGCTCAGTCTGTTAACTGCCTGCCTTTGGCTCAGGTTATGATCCCAAGGTCCTGGGATTGAGCCCCACATTGAGTCCCACATCTGCTCAGTGGTAAGTCTGCTTCTCCCACTCCTTCTGCCACTCCACCCACTCATGCTCGCCTCTCTCTCTCTCTCATTGTCACTCTTGCTCTCAAATAAATAAATAAAATCTTTATTAAAAAAAGAAATACAGACTAAATTTGGAAAAAGGTAAAAATCTGGGAATTAATAAAAATAATTTATCAGACTTGTAAAAGAAGCAAATACTACAAGTAAAAAATGCTGAAAATTGGGGCACCTGGGTAGCTCAGTGGGTTAAAGCCTCTGCCTTTGGCTCAGGTCATGATCCCAGGGCCCTGGGATCAAGCCCCACATTGGGCTCTCTCCTCAGCAGGGAGCCTGCTCCCCCCTCTATCTCTGCCTACCTGTGATCGCTCTCTCTGTCAAATAAATATATAACATCTTTTTTTTAAATGCTGAAAATGAAATTAAAACACAATAAATATGTTTTAAAAATAGATACAGCAGCAGAAGAAATTAGTTGGTAGGATAATACATCAAGATAAATAATGATACAGCATAGATAGCAAAGAGGTAGAAATATAAAATAATAAATAACATATATGGGGGACTATGTATGAGCATCAACCGTCATCTATTTGAATTTTCAGAAGGAAAGCAAAGATAGAAAGTGAACTGGGTTCAATGGAAGAGGTAAAGACAAAGGATTTTTTTAACTGATGAAAGACATCAATCCACAGTACTACAAACATTAATAAAATCAGTCTGGTACTTGCATGTAAGGATAAACATTATAGCTATTCACAGCTATTCTAATACTCCTTTTCTTTCCTCATTATTTCTGAAGAAATATAACCATGTGCCTTGATTTGACCAATGAAAAATATTGAGCATATTGTTTAATGTGTCCTTTCCAGGCAGAAACACATGATTGCTTGGTCATAACTCCCTTCTCTCTGCTATAAGACAGTGAAAGGATGTGTGTTACTGGAGACTAGTTTACCATGGATCTCAAAATAGCTACACTTAACATGCATAATGAGCAAAAAATAAACACTCGTTGGTCTAAAACATTGGCATTTGGGGGATGTTTGAAACTCAGCATACACTAACTGATCACTACTGAAACATGAAATTAGAAAAATAAATCACTGGAACAAAAGTAGGTATCGGAATATAGAAATAGGCGTTAGCATAATCTAATAAAAAATCAATGGCCTATTTAATGAATGGTATTGCCACAGTCGAGTGTCTATCTAGAAGAATAAAGGGCTCTACAATCACACAAATCTTAGAACTCCTATCAAAATAGATTTTAGATAGTTAAATGTTAAAAACAAAGTGAAAAGAGTTAATGCCAACAGAAAACGTAATAGAGTACAAATGGGAAGTCACAGAAATTCTCCTTTTAATCAAGGCTTGAAATCTGGGTATTTCTTAAAGAAAAATTTGCATGTCAAATTATAGAACAATGTAAATTTTTGACTACAAAAGTTATCATAAAAAATCCCAGTAGACAAACACAAGAGATGGAAAGCTTTCATTATGCAGAGTATGATGTGTTGTTATCATAATATAAAGTGACATCCTACAAATTTGCAAAACCCAAAAAAGGAACAAATAATGGAAAGAAAACTAAATATAATAATTAACAGAAGTACAAATGTAAAGACAATGAAACATATGAAAAGTGAAACTCATTAGTTGACAAAGGTAAATAAAAGTAACAATAATATATAGTTTTACAATAAACTGAAAACATGTTTAAGCTATAAAACCTATTTCCAGTAGGTTTTGTGTGGTAAAGAATATCTTAAAAGATTTTCTGATGAAAATGGGAAGTAATACTACCTTTTTTAGAAAGGTTATAATTGGCAACATCAATATTAAAAATATAAGAAGAGTATTTACACACCTTTTTAGAAAAAAAA
>PITA01024670.1:0-25794 GCA_004023965.1 Spilogale gracilis | reverse complement strand
ACCGAATACATATTAAAAGTTCTAAAACATAGTGTGCCAACTACAAAATATTTCTGAGGGCCACATTTGGCCCAGAGGTCAGTGGTTTGAGAACCCTGGCATCCTTGATGGCCCTTCTGTGTGACATAGACCAGGGACGTTAGAGGTGACTTTGTCGTCAGTCCTTTCATTAACAAATTCTTTTTATTTTAAGGGTTTATTCATTTGAGGGGGAGAGAGAGTGAGCCCAAGTGGGAAGGGCAGGGGGAGGGAGAAAGAATCTCAAGTAGACCTCATGCTGAGTGCGGAGCCCCATGCAGGGCTCGATCTGGTGACCCTGAGATTACCACTTGAGCTGAAACTGAGAGTCAGACACTCAAGCCTCTGTGCCATCCAGGTACCCCTCATTAATCAGTGCTATTATGGAGAAGTGTTTTACTGGCATCCTTAATTTTAATGAAGAACACTGACTTAAGGTAACATTCCCTAATCTCACTGCTGACCAGTTTCTCTATCAAATGCTTTCCTGTCAGGAAAGCCCCCTTCCTGTCTAATCGAAGTACTTTCAGCCTCTTTTCTCTAATTTTGTTTTGGATGGGAGTTGAGAACAGCTGGTGATAGTCTTGCACATAATAAACCTCCACAAACTTCCAGACCTACCAGCAAGTTGATTCAAACAGGATGGAATGTCTACATGAGCAGATTGATACAGACTTGACTTCAGGTTCATTAAGGAAAATGAGTGTGCCTGTGGTTTCAGATTGCCCTCCATCTAATTCAGGCATTTTCAGCATTTAGCCTCCGGGGCAAACAAAAGGCTTGACTGTAAATGCCACATTTTTGCCCTTTGCTTTGCTTTTCTTCACTTCATCATAGTAAGTGGCAGCTGTTTTGTTTTTTTTTTTTTTTTCTTTCTTCCTCTAGCCTCCCATTCCTTCCATATTATAAAGTCATTCCTCATTAGACGCCCGGTTAACTCGAACTCCTAAATAAAGCACAGCTCCTCTGGTTGCTTCCCGTGTATTTTTCTGACATTGTATAATGTGATTTTAAAGCAGACTCTGGCCAAATGTGTGATTTTGTTGACGCTGTTAGAAGATGGCTCTCAATTTTTTCAGTAATGAGGCACTTTGTAGATTTCCTGGGCTGCTAGCCGGGGGCTCATTCAGCCCCCACCCGGGGCGGGATCCCCCAAAGCAGAGCAAAGACCAGTGCTCCTGAAGCTAGCTGAGCCTTCCCTGGACAGTAATGCCAAGGTGGCCCATTTGTTCAGCCATGAAAATTCAAATTCTTTTTACCAGGTACTCTGTTGGTTTGAGAACAGTGTTTCTTAGGGAGCATGTGACATACGATTCCATATGACTCAACCTAATAGATATTTACATTCCACCTCCAAAAGGCATCTCCACCTGGGTGTGGTTCATTTCTGGCCTGTTACTTTGGTTGCCTTGAATCTGTTTCGTTGGTGAGGTAGTATCTGCTGATATGTTGCCATTTGATAATTTCCTCTCTGATGGACCGAACGGACTTTCGATGTCAAATGGACATTTTTCAAAAGTAGGTATGTGCCTTGCGTTTCTGCCTCATATGTCATCCTTCCCTGTCAGCACCTGGTACAATCTGGGCATAACACATAACAAAGTTCAAAACTTAATGGGGCGCCTGGGTGGCTTAGCTGGTTAGGAAAGAGTCTGCCTTTGGTTCAGGTCATGATCCTGGAGTCCTGGGATGGAGCCCTGTGTTGGGAATCCCTGCTCAGCAGGGAATCTGATTCTCCCTCTCTCTCTTTCTCTTTCAAATAAATAAATCTTTATGAAAAACCTTCTCACATAGCCCCATTTATTAGCTATGGATTTCATGGAAGCAAATGAAATCCGGATATTTAAAAATATGTTAGGAGTGATAGATGCCTCTGGACCAGGGTCTCTCAGAAGCAGGACCAGCGGCATTTTGCACCGGCTGATTCTTTATTGTCAGGGCTGTTCTGTGCACGGTAGTGTGTAGGAACATCCTGGCCTCTGTCCACTATTCAGTGACTGGTGGGACCGCCCACCATGCATACCTATTGGTGAGACCACAGATGCCTCCATACATTCCCAAGTGACCTCTGGGGGAACAGACTATCCCAAAGTTAAGATCCACTGCTCTAGTGCCTATACCTTTGAGAGAGTCTCGAGTGGTCTGTTCCTGCTCTCCTGAGAAATTCCAGGGACTCCTCTTCAGCGTGTTTGCCTATTTCAGGTTAAAAGCTTCTTTTAGGGAGAGGGAAATTTAAAAATACTGCTAACTAAGGAACAAAGTCTAGAGCCTAAAAACGTGAGATCCGGTTGTCAAAAAATGAGATCAGCCAGGGCGCCTGGGAAGCTCAGTCGGTTAAGCATCTGACTCTTGATTTTGGCTCAGGTCATGATCTCAGGGTAATGACTCTGAGCCCCGTGCCGTGCTCTATGCTCAGCAGTGAGTCTGCTTCTCTCCCACTGCGCCTCCTCGCTGTACATGTGTGTGCTCTCTCGCTCTCTGTCTCTCTGTCTCTAAAATAAATAAACCAGTCTTTAAGAAAAATGAGATTTGGCATCAGCAGAAACCTACATCTGTTTTGCTTCCATCTGTTGTATCCTCCCCAGGAATAATGGCATTTTCTGCTATAAACTGTCAGTGTGTGATTCATATGCAACTCTTGGTTTACAGGTGGAGGTGGAGGCTTATGACTTCTTCTTCGAAAGGAGTGCACCTATTACAGTCCACATCTCCATCAGAACAGCGGATACAAATGCCCCGCGAGTGTCCTGGAACACAGGTGAAGCTCCGTGGAGGGGGTCAAGCCACAGAGCCCTGAAGGGAAGATGGGAAAATATATGGGTCAGGAAAGAAAGGTCGTTTTCTCCCCATTTTGCACAAGAGGCAATGGAAACCCAGACCATTGAAGGCAATCAGATAGCTGGTTTTTTGTTCTGTTTTGTTTTTCCTACCAGCAGGGTGAGAAATTTAAATCCAGGACTCCTGTATGGGGAAGCCAAGTTTTTCCTCTGGAGGAAAGAAGGCAGAAGGACACCTTTCAACTGAATGAGGCAAAAAAGTGACTACTTGGGAGATTGAGCTATAGTTGGACAGGGAGTGCTGTTCAGAAGGAGGGAAGGAAAATGTAGACTAATTCATTGTCCTGTTTATAGGACAGGCAAGGAAGCCACAATACAGGAATAAACTGCTTTATTTTAAAAAAAGGTCACTGCTGAGTGATCTTTAATGTATATATTTAGATCAGATGTAAATGTATGTAAATGAGGATTTTTTTCCCTTTCCCACTGAACTCATTGACAGCACTCAAAACATACTTGTATGTAGTGGTTATAGGTTCTGTTAAGGGGAGAACATCTCTGTCTGATTTAAATCCTAAGTGGTGGCTTAAACTTGTTACTCTATGTGTGTTTGTGTGCATGTGAGTGTGTGTGTGTGCGTGTGAGCGTGTGTGTGTGTGAGCATGTGTGTGTGTGTGTGAGCATGTATGTGTGAGTGTGTGTGTGCATGTGAGCGTGTGTGCGTGCGAGCGTGTGTGTGAGCATGTGTGTGCGTGCGAGCGTGTGTGTGAGCATGTGTGTGTGCGCGTGTGAGCGTGTATGTGTGCGTGTGCCCTTGCACGGGGGCACACACATGCATGTGTTTGTATGTGGGTGAGTTTCAGTCGGTAGAACATTGCTTCTGTGTCCCACTCTACCTCTGTTAAAGCGATAATGAAAGAAAGGAAGGAACTGATAACCCGAAGTTTAGTAATAATCATATATTAAGCAGATTATTGCTTCAGCGTAGGGATTTAATTGTGCGATCTGTGAAACCCAAACTTGTTAAGAGAGCTCCAAATCTGGTTTTGGCTATTTGGGACATGACAATCTTTTTTAAAATTAATTTTTACTTATGATGAACTTAATATATGTTCATCATTGAAACCTTGAAAAGTACATTAAACAATAAATAGAATGAATGGATGGATAATGATAATTGTAATGAATAGATAGTCATCAATAAATGAATGAAATGGGAATGAATGAATAAAATCTATTACTCCAGCATGAAGACAGAACCACTCTTAATATTTTACTCTCTGTGCTCCTAGTCTTGCTTCTCCTGTTGTGTCCCTGATGCCTTGTGCTATGCTGTACCATATACTCTGGCTTTCAAACCCTTATTAAACCATCACAGAGATTTTTTTTTTTTAAATAAGCTCCACACCCAGCGTGGAACCCAATGTGGGCCTCATGACCCTGAGATTAAGACCTGAGCCAAGACCAAGAGTTGGACACTTAACTGACTGGGCCACTCAGGCGCCCCTCACAGAGATTCTTTACATATAAAGAATTGTCCTCCTTCCCCTCTTTCCTCCCTTCCTTCTTTACTTCCTTCCTCCCTTCCTCCTTTTTTCCCTCTCTCTGTCTTTCTCTCTCTCTCTCTCTCTCTCTTCAGACTGTATGTCTTATCCCAGGCTCCCAGCCAACAGGCCTTGAGACAGGTCACATACTAACCCTATATGGCAAACAAGAATGAGGGGGAAAGGAAGTTGTGGGGACCAGATCAAAAGGTGGCATGACCAAGTTGATGAGAAAGTGAAGTTAATTGCTCCATGCTGCTGGTGTCTCCAAGAGGAGAGGGAGCCACTGTGTGTGGGAAGAGTCAGAGTGGGCTGGGGAAAGGGTGAAGAGTCTCTCTTAACTCCTTCCCATCTCCTGTCTCACCGTGATCAGTTTGCCTCGCTCAGCTCCCCCCATGTCCATGATGAGCCACTGGCCTCTCTTTGTGGCTGCTACAGAAACGCCCTGGTCTCCTGGTGTAGGACCTGGCCATGGTCACAAGGGTAGGCCATGCTACAACATGGTCCTTACCCAAGAGGACGGTTGAGGTAAGCAGTCATATCAGAAGATGAGGCAGTGGTGGCAGCTTAGACTTTACAACTGTGGGGACTGTCGGGACCCCCATGGGGCTGCTCCTTTGAGAAAGCACACGGTCACGGCCAGAGGGGGAGCAGGAGAAACTGGGCAGGTTTGAAAGGGAGCATCATTGGGTCCACCAGTAAACTACCTTTAGGTTTTATAGTTTGTTTCCTTAAAAAGCATTGCTTCCTTTTATTTTATTTAATTTTAATTTTAAAAAATATTTTATATATTTATTGTGAGAAAGAAAGAGAGTACACGCAAGCAGTGGGGAGAGGCAGATGGAGAGAGACAATCTTTTTTTTTCAAGATTTTATTTATTTATTTATTTAACTTACTTATTTAGTGACAGCATGATCAGCGAGGAGGGGCAAAGGCAGAGGCAGACTCTCTACTGAGCAGGGAGCCTGATGAGGGACTTGAGCCTAGGACCCTGGGATCATGACCTGACCTGAAGGCAGATGCTTAGCCAACTGAGCCCCCCAGGAGCCCACTTTGCTCCCTTTTCATAGTCTTTATGTTCGGTCAACTCCTGGATCTCCTGAATAATGGGGTGCTCAGCTCTCCATTTTTCCCTGGACCGTTTGGTCTAGGGTCTGTATTCTTGCTGCTTTGAGCAGCACTTTCCCTCTCTCCCCGATCTCCTCCAGCATGCTGGGTTAAAGGAAAATATTTTATTTCATTTCCTTTAGTTACAAAAGTCCCTCCTTCGTTGGGTCTAGAATAAAATCCGTCCGTCATTGCAGAGGGTCAGACACTTCATGTCTAACAGCATTACATGCTCCCCTGGTGTATTCGCTCCGTATTTGCATGGTTACCATTTTACATGCTCTGTCCTATGGGATACTATTGTACTTATATGGAAAAGCTCTTATGATTCTTTGCCTGCTTAAAATATCTGGATGTCATCCTTGAAAAATTCCTTGTGGACATTTTTGAACTAGAGACCACCGTGGACATAACATTTCTTCTTCTGTTTAGTATTTATTTTCTGGGCCACCATACCTCCAATGGATAAGGAACCAGTTGTCAGATTGGGGTTAATAGTATTGAAGGTAGAAATATTATGGGGCACCTGGGTGGTTCAGTCAGTTAACTGTCTGCCCGCATCTCGGGTCATGGTCCCAAGGTCCGGGGGTTGAGCTCTGAGTCTGGCTCACTGCTCGGTGAAGGGCCTGTTTCTCCCTCTCCCAATCCCCATCCTTGTGCTTTCTCTCTCTCTCTGTCAAATAAATAAAATATTTTTTAAAAAGTAAAAATATTACTAATTATATATGGGGTGCCTGGGTGGCACAGTTGGTTAAACATCTGACTCTTGGTTTCAGCTCAAGTCAGGGTTGTGAGATCAAGGCCCGCATTGGGCTCCACATGGAGTCTGCTTGAGTTTCCTGCTTCCTCTCCCTCTGCCCCTTCTCTCAGCACTCTTACTTTCTCTCTCTCTCAAATAAATAAATCTTAAGAAAAAAGAAATATTACTAAAAATAAAAGCTAAATTCCAATTTCTTGTAAAGCTCTCAAAGATACAATTTTCAGCTAGTTTCATGAGTGAAAATTTATTAATCTTGTCTTAAAGTAGACATGTTGGCATGTCATAGAACTTTCTAGGACACTTTTCTGTTTTCTCTTGTAGGTCTGAGTCTTCTGGAGGGGCAGTCTCGGGCCATCACTTGGGAACACTTTCAGATTGTCGACAACGATGACATCCACGCTGTCCGGCTGGTCATCGTCGGGGGCCTGCAGCATGGACGGCTTACACTAAGAGGTGAAACATCAGTCTCTCTGACCTAAAAGAGAACATGAGAAGTATTTTCTCCGAAGGCAGATCATATTCAACAGGACGTATACATAGCATCTCTTGGGCCTCATTTCTTTCTCTTTTTTCTTTTCCTCAAGTTTTTATTTAAATTCTAGTTGATTAACATATAATGTAATATTGACTTTAGAAGTAGAATTTAGTGATTCATCACTTACATATAACACCCAGTACTCATTACAACAGGAGCCTTCCTTAATACCATCACCCATTTTGCCCCTCCCCCACCCACCTCCCCTCTGTTAATCCTGTTTGTTCTCTCCAGTTAAGAGTCTCTTACTGTTTGCTTCCCTCTCTCCTTTTTTACCCCTTTCCCCTATGTTCATCTGTTTTGTTTCTTAAATTCCCCACATCAGTGAAATCATATGATAGTTGTCTTTCTCTGACTGACTTTTTTTGCTTGCCATAATACATTCTAGCTCCACCCATGTCGTTGCAAATAGCAAGAGCTCATCCTTTTTGATGGCCGAGTATTATTCCATTATATATATATACATATACCACAGCTTCTTTATCCATTGCTCAGTTGATGGACATTTGGGCTCCTTCCATAATTTGGTTATCATTGATAATGCTGCTGTAAACATTGGGGTGCATGTATCCTTTTAAATCAGTATTTTTGTATCCACCGGGTAAATACCTAGTAGTGAAATTGCTAGATTATGGGGTAGTTCCATTTTTAACTTTTTGAGGAAACCCCATACTGTTTTCCAAAGTGGCTGCCCCCATTTTCATTCCCACAAGTAGTGTAAGAGGGTCCCCCTTCCTCTGCATCCTTGCCAACATCTCTTGTTCCCTGTGTTGCTAATTTTAGCCATTATGACTGTGAGGTGTGAGGTGATATCTCATTGGAGTTTTGGTTTGTATTTCTCTGGTGATGAGTGATATTGGGTATCTTTTCACATGTCTGTTGGCCATTTGTATGTCTTCTTTGAGAAAAATGTCTGCTCATGTCTTCTGCCCATTTCTTAAGTGGATTATTTGTTTCTTGAGTGTCAAGAAACTAGAACTTCCAGTACTGTGTTAAATAACAGTGGTGAGAGTGTTCATCCTTGCTAAGTTCTTTGTAGATATTGGATACTAACCCCTTATCTGATATGTCATTTGCAAATATCTTCTCTCATTCTGTAGGCTGCCTTTTAGTTTTCTTGATTATTTCCTTCACTGTGCAGATGCTTTTTATCTGGATGAAGGCTCAGTAGTTCATTTTTCCTTTTGTTTCCCTTTCCTGTGGTGACATATCTAGTAAGAAGTTGCACGGCCAAGGTCAAAGAGGTTGCTGCCTGTGTTCTCCTCTAGGATTTTGATTGTTTCCTTTCTCTAATTATGTATTTCATCCATTTTGAATTCATTTTGGTATATGGCGTGAGAAAGCGATCCCGTTTCATTCTTTCTCATATTGCTGTCCAGCATCCATTTGTTGAAAAGGCTGTCTTTTTTCCATTGGATATTCTTTCCTGCTTTGTTGAAGATTAGTTGACTTTGGGTTGAAGGTCCATTCCTTCTCTATTCCATTCCATTGATATATGTGTCTGTTTTTGTGCCAGTGCCATACTGCCTTAATGATTACAGCTCTGTAATAGATACAGCTTTGAAGTCTGGAATTGTGATGCCTGTCGACTTACTTTTCTTTTTCAAGATTGCTTTGGCTATTCAGAATCTTTTGTGATTCCATACAAATTTTAGGATTGTTTGTTCTAGCTCTGTGAAAAATACTGGTGGTGTTTTGATGGGTATTGCATTAAATAGGTTGATTGCTCTGGGTAGCATAGACATTTTAACAACATTTGTTCTTCTAATCCATGAACATGGAATGTTTTTCCATTTCTTTGTGTTATCTTCAATTTCTCTCATCAATGTTCTATAATTTTCAGAGTACAAGTCTTTTACTTCTTTTATTAGGTTTATTCCTAGGTATCTTATGGTTTTTGTTGCAATTATAAATGGGATTGATTCCTTAATTTCTCTTTATGGTACTTCATTATTGGTGTATAGAAATGCACAGATTTCTGTACATTGATTTTGTATCCTGTGAATTTGTTGAAATCACCTATCAGTTCTAGCAATTTTTTGGTGGACCCTTTCAGGTTTTATACATAGAGTATCATGTCCTCTGCAGATGTTTGACTTCTTCCTTACTGATTTGGATGCATTTTATTGATTTTTGTTGTCTGATTGCTGAGGCTAGGACTTCCAGTACTGTGTTAAATAACAGCGGTGAGAGTGAACATCCTTGTCTTGTTCCTGACTGTAGAAAAAAAGCTCTCAGTTTCTCCTCATTGAAGATGATATTAGCTCTGGGTTTTTCGTATATGATCTTTACTATGTTGAGGTATATTCCCTCTACTTTGTTGAAGATTTTAATCAAGAATGGATGCTGTATTTTGTCAAATGCTTTTTCTGCATCTATTGAGGGGATCATATGGTTCTTATCTTTTCTTTCATTAATGAGGTCTATCATGTTAAGATAACAAATTGATTTGCTGATGTTGAACCTCCGTTGCAGCCCAGGAGTGAATCCCACTTAATCATGGTGAATGATTCTTTTAATGTACTGTTGGATTTGATTAGCTAGTATCTTGTTGAGAATTTTTACATCCATTTCTATTAGGGCTCTTGGCCTAGACTTCTCTTTTTCAGTGAGGTCCATGATGCCAGGAGCTCTTTCTGCTCTGTCAGTGGTCACAGGATAATGCCTACACCTCCAGACTTTGGGTCTGCATTCCAGGAAGGAAGAAAGAGAGAAGAGACAATGAAAAAAGTTATGTCAATTAATTTACTCTCTTTAACAGCCTTTTGCAGGAACCTGATACAGTGAGTTCCACTTAAATCTACCAAGCATATACTACCTCCTAGATGCAGTGGACTCTGGGAATCTAAGTATTTTTTAATGGTCATATTGCCATTCCAAATAAAACTAGGATTCTGGTACTGGTGAAGAAGCAGAAAGTGACTACTGGGCAAATAACCTGTGGTGTCTATTATACAAATGCTTAATCGCTTATTCCAGTCAGGGTTTTAAAACAGCCATACAGCACCTGGGCGCTTGCCATCAAGAATTGTAATCACTTATGCAAAGTGAAGCAGTGTTTATTAATACTATAGAAGAGAAGAGTAGAGTGGTAGGCCATAATAATGTGGCTCAGGGGAGGGAGAAAGTAGTACTCATATTTATTAAGTATTTTCTTTGTGCCAGATACTATACAAAGCATTCTATATATTTTATCTTATATCGATTTTATGAAATGAAGTAGTATTATTATTCCCACTTTACAAATGGGAAGCTGAGATTTAGAGAAGTTGACTTGTCTAAGGTCGTGTATCTAGAAAAAATGGCTGAACTGGACTTTGAACCTAGGACAGCAGATATCAGAACTCTAGCTTTTGGGCAATAAGCCAGTGATTCTCGAACTTTAGCATGTGTTAGATTCTCCTGGAGGTTTAGTAAAACACAGATTGCTGGGGCTTACCTTCAGAAATTGCATTTCTAACAACTTCCCAGATAGTACTGTTGCTCCTAGCTTAGGACTGACCCTCTAAGAGGTGCTATCATGTAGGTTGATAACAATGAGTTTAATAATCAACATATTTTGTAGGCTTACTATCCTTTAAGTTCTCTCATCCTTACTAGAGAATATGAGGTAGGTATTATTATACCTGTTTTATAGACAGTCTCAAATGAATTAAGTACCTTTCTCAAGTCCACACAATTAATTAATGTTACAGCCAGTATTCAAAACCAGGTCGGTGGAGGCCCAGAGCTGACTAAACAAGATTGTTTAAGTGGGGCAAGTATTGGCTGGTCCACTTTCCTTACCACCCTCTTCCCTGGGGATGCTTTCACTACAGCTTTTTTGGCACCCCTCATTCAGTCAGCTCCATCTTTGCTGTCTCCATCAGGTGGGAAAGGATTTCTCTTCACTGTGGCTGACCTTCAGGCTGGAGTTGTTCGCTATCATCATGACGACAGTGACTCCACCAAAGACTTTGTGATCTTCAGAATATTCGATGGCCAGCACAGCATCCGCCATAAGTTTCCCATCAACATTTTGCCTAAAGATGACAGTCCCCCGTTCCTCATAAGCAATGTTGTGATTGAACTGGAGGAGGGACAGACCGTACCGATCCAGGGTTCCATGCTGAGAGCGTCGGACATGGACTCTAGTGATGACTACGTCTTCTTTAATATCACGAAACCTCCGCGGGCTGGAGAGATCATGAAGAAACCAGGGCCAGGGCTGATAGGTAAGTTCTGAACAGTGAAGGTTGTTGGGGTCAGAATTTGTACGAGGGTGGACATCAAGTTTATGAGGTAAGATACGATTATCATTCTCATTTATGGATAGGAAACCTGACACCGAGAAAAGTTAAATTGAGCTATTTGGTGTGTGCATCTGGAAAGTTCCAGAGCTGGGCCTCAAGTTAATTATTACACTATGAAAAATTGTGTCTGCCAAGCAAGATGATAGAAGAAATGAGTTTGAAGAGAAATGTTTGGCCTATTCTAAATAAAGTAATTTCATGAATAACATTCATTTATGCTTTATCAGAATAATTTTATAACTACTTCTTGAAGTAGTCAGGAGTAACAAAACAATAAGGATCAAGTAATTAATGCTAAGACTGTGTTCCTAAAAAATATTTTTTGTAAGCTAATTTTTCTACATATTTTAAGACAGGTGTAGCAACTGTAAATTTTCTGTTTTTATTTATAAACTTCTATAAAAATATTTAATGAAAATTCCTTGGGTGCATACATCGTACTAGACAGAGAATACTTTGGAGATAAGTCCAATATCTTTATACTCCTAAATCTGGAAGATTGTTACAAAAGTATGTGTCGTTTTGTGGACCCAATAGGCTATCCTGTCCCTGGCTTCCTTCAGAGGGATCTCTTTAATGGCATCATTTACTATCGTCACTTTGGTGGAGAGATGTTTGAAGACTCTTTTGAATTTGTCCTGTGGGACAGCCACGAGCCCCCAAATCTCTCAGTGCCACAGGTAAGAGGCCATCTCTGATACTGTCCTCAAGTCTTGGCTACAGATGTCCATTCTGGGAGGTGTTATTAAAAACTACATAAAAGCAGGTTTTAAGGTCCAAAGTTTGAGAAGCATGGATTCAGCCAGATTAAGTCAATTTTTTTGCAACACGACTTCTCTACCTTTTACTTTCCTAATAAGTCTTGTAAATTACTGTATTCGTAAATTATTTTATTTGTAAACATTGTATTTGTAAATTGCTTGTTTTTGTTTTAAAGATTTTATTTATGTATTTGACAGAGAAAGACACAGTGCGAGAGGTAGCATAAGCAGGGAGAGTGGGAGAGGAAGAAACAGGCTTCCTGCAGAGCAGGGAGCCAGATGCGGGGCTTGATCCTGGGACTCTGGGATCACGACCTGAGCTGAAGGTGGACGCTGAGTGACTGAGCTATCTGGACGCCTCTGTATTTGTAAATTACTTGTATTTGTATTTGTAAATTACTTGTAAAAAACTATATATGCAGTGTTTTCAAGATCATTTAACCATGGGGCCCTTTTATTATAGAATACCTACCAAAATACGCTGACCTCCTAACACTCAAGAAAATACTGGCATTTTATGTGTAGTGGTTGAAGTATAGTCTCTGAAGTCACACTGCCCTTGTTTTTCTCCTTGACCCCAACTAACTGATTGACCTGTGCCTCAGTTTTCTCATCTGTAAAACTGGTGGTACTGCAACTTCCTTATAGAGCAATTGTGAGGGTTAGTGAGATAACTACATATAAAGTACTGAGAACTTTCTAGCACATAATAAGTACTCAATAGATAAATTAGCTACTATTTGTCATTACGTTTGAAGAACTATGAGTTTTACCACCACTCAGGTATATCATTTAAGTATACAGTTTGCAGAAATAAGTTTAAGGAGGCATTCTCATATACAAATTACAGAAAATGAATTTAGTGTAGGATCTGGAGAACTATAAACTCTAAAAGGGTAGACTCCATGTAAAGAGAGGATGGCTGGTTGTAGGGGTGGAAAGACAGCTGAAAATAAGTGATCACTTACACCTATGATCTTGGAAGGAAGCATGTGTAGAGATCTAAGTAAAGCTAGAACCAGCTCTAGAATGATTTTTAAAAAGATTTATTTATTTTGGGGGTGCAGGGACAGGGGGAGAGAGAGGAGGAAATAGAATCCCCGCTGAACATGGAACCCAGATGCAGGGCTTGGTCTCATGACCCTGAGATCCTGAACTGAGCTGAAATCAAGACTGGGGTGCTTATCAGACAGAGCCACCAAGACGCCCCTCTTGAAAGATTTCTTAAAGCATGTGTCCCTATTTGCTCTATAATGCTTCTCATAATGTCACAGTCACTTACATTAGCCACTGCATAGGGGATTTAGCTATTCATCTGTTTGCTAAGGCAGAGGTAACAAAAAAGGAATGATCAGGAAGAATGACATCAGAGAGCTCAGAAATTGAAGGAATTAGGTGATCCCTGTTAAAAGGGAATAGAGAATGAATGAGAAAATTCTTAATGCGCCTGTGTATTGAATATCAAATCAATTTCTTAATGAATAACAACTCCCTTTTTTCATCAGTGTATTATATGCCATTTTTAGGTTACATTTTTGCTTGAGACCTTGATTTTGATAATGCAAAATGGCAAATACTGATAGGATTTTATTTTTAAGACTTCTATTGTATCTATTCAAACTGACCTGTTTCTGACTAGAACACCGTATTAATTTTTAGCAGATTATGTGTTTTTTTAAAAAATGCAGATCTCAGGCCTTTTTCCTCTTCTGCTGTTATATATTTTATACATCATATGTACAGAATTTTTTAATTTCCCTCAGATATATAGATCAAATGGAGATGTGAGATCTCTCTATGATAAGGATAAGTTAATTGAAATAGAATTATTTCTAAATCTTGGCAAATAAGTCAGACCAGACTCTAGATCCAGTTAGAAATTTGTTCCCTATCATAGATGGAAAGCAAGGATCTCCTCAGGTGAGACACAATGTGTCTAAAGCAGGAAAGAACTTACGTAAGTGGGGATGCCCCTTTCCTCCTCTCGTCCTTCTCTACTGAAAGCTCCTCTGAGAGAGGTTGACTAATACACCAACCAGCAGTGATCCAACATCAGCAGGAGACCCCCTCTCTCTTTCTATCTTGGTTGTCACTATTGTTGTCAGATATAGCCTCATCCACTCAATCTGGTTTTGAAAAGTATTTCCTTTTTTCTCCTTCTCAGTAGAGGGTTTTATAGGTCTTAAGCTGTAAGAGGTCATAAACCTAGGAGAAAGTGATATTAGAATTAAAATGGGGTGGGTGGGGATGGGTGAAATAGGTGATGGGGATTAAGCTGTGCCCTTGTCATGCTGAGCGCCAGGTGATTAAAGTAAAAATTGAAAAAAAAAAAGAAAAAGTAAGTAAAATGGAGAATGAAAAGTAAGGGTAGAGGAGAGAAACAGGAAGAGGACTAAGAAATAGAAGAAAGGAAGTGGGTACCACAAAGGCCTAGGGGGCCAGGGAAAGGAGGCAACTGGACGTGACTGGATGAGAACAGGCACCCAGGGTATGGGCATTTGTCAGAGGTCAGACTGGAAAGTGGGGCGGGCAAAGCTAGCATGGGTATTAGTTCCTGGGGCTGAGAAATAGCACTGGATAATTTCAGACTTTTAAAAGAAGATGCAAGATAGGCAAAAATCAAAGCAGAGGCAGAGAAAGGATCGAGAACCCAGGCTTGTAAGAAAGTCAGATACTAGCTGTTGGAGTATCACATATCGAGCCTGATCCTGAGGATCAAGGTCAGGCTTTGTCATTTTTCATACTCATTTATCACTTTATATTCAGATTTTCTCCAAGCATGTTTGCAGGTACCTGTGGCCCTAAGTAGAATGGAGGGATGTAGGGAAAGTCAGTAGCAAGAGCCCAGTGATTGGGCACTATTTTTCATTATCTGGGAATGGGTGTTCAATAATGTCTTTTTTTTTACAACCAAATTACAGTGCAATGAGAATTCTTTATTTCTCTATGGAGCTTGTTAAAATAGGATTTTTCCTACCCACAGACACACATACAATAATTGTTTAAATGTGCACAAATAGGTAAAGATACATCAACTTAAGTGATCATAAAGCATGTTGAAAAATGTGCCCACCAAGAATTACTACAGGGGTATAAAAAAGCATGCTTGTACATTCTTTTTACACAAAGAACACATTGGAGAATAAATTAGCATGGAAAATGGTCTCTTTGAAGGCACAATAACTATTGTTTCCATATTAAATCCAGTTTTTCAATTAAGTGGAGCCTCACTGATACAGACTATGACTGGGAGGTCCCAGAGAGAATTTCTGAACTTTGTAGATTAGCAAAAATCTATAATTGGGAAAAAAATTGTGACACAGATTCTAGGAAATGACTCTCATTGTGTTCTTTTATTTTGATAACTGGCTTTAGTTTTTAATTATTGAAATGCTTTGTAATTGAGTAGTAAATATATTGTATGCTTTTGTAAAAATAATGAAGGATGGAGACAGGGAATGAATTAATTGAGCACCTACTACCAAATACTCACTGTGCTACTAGAGAGAAAAACTGGGCCCCAGAGGGGTAAAAGTATCTGCCCCAGGGAGCATAGCTTGGAGGGGACCGGGGCGATGTCCTAGGCTTTATCATAGAAAAGCTCAACCATGCCTTAGTTCTTGCTTTGTGCATCAAGTTTAAAAGGAATTTTCCTCATTTCAAATTAAATATTGTGAACACCATTATTGTAGACCAAACTGGCATTGCTGATCTGTGCTTTGATAACAATGGTAAAATAATTAGAACCAGGGTAAGAATACTCTCATGCATCAAGCTGTGCAAAGATCCATGATGCAAACAAATGTTCCATTTTGAGAGAGAGTTAGTAATTGTTTTCTCGCAACTAGTCATGGATTATTGGGGAAAAAAATAAATGTGATGATAAAAGCAGTTTGGTAAAGCTGCCTTGCCCCCTTGGATGATCCCGAACCTTGAAAGTCCGATTATAAGAATTTAAAATCACAAACAGGGCATGTTGACTGAGTTAGCAAACACTGATAAAGCATCTCCTACCGACCAAATACCATATGCCAGTTGTAGAGCAGCCGAAATGAACATGATAGCTGTTGAGCACCTACTGTGTGCTAGACGCTCATCCACATAGTGATATTTGATCCTTATAACAACTCCACGAGATTGTTGCTGTTACACTTAACTAACTAATAACACTGACAGCCCACTAAGTCGAGTGACTTGTTCAAGATTAATAGCTACTGAGTGTTATACTTTGCATTTTAACTGTTTGTCCACTGACAAATTCCACAGGCTTTGCACTGTTCTCTGGTTCTCCTTTCCTAGACCTTTCAGGCTAGGAGAGACTGACATGTGAACTACTACTAATACTATCAGGCAATAAAATAGTGTTTGTTGAGGGGTAAGCAAAACTCAGAAATAATTCCAACTTATCTTTGGATAATTCCAAGGATTTATTTATTTATTTATTTATTTATTTATTTATTTTAGAGAGAGAAAGAACACATGTATGGGGGTAGGGGCAGAGGGTGAGGGAGAGGGAAAGAATCTCAAGCAGACTCCTCTTTGAGCGGGCTATGTGACACAGGACTCGATCTCATGACCCTGAGACCATGACCTGAACTCAAATCAGGAGTTGGACGCTTAAATGACTGAACCACGCAGGATCCCCAAGAAATTGGGCAAAGTTTTAAGAAGAGTCCTCAAGGGTGAGAAAGCCTCAGGTTGCTGGAGAAAGCAGGAGAAAAGCATTGCAGATTGAAGGAACAGCATGATCCAGAGCATAGAGGCCTGCTTGAGAACTACAACCTAGTATCTTGGGCTCTTCTAGAGTCCTGGGTTAATGTTGAAAGGTGGCACAAGGTAAAGTTGGAAAATAGAGTGTGTCTTAACTGTGAAGTTTTCGGGTGCTCTGCTGAGGAACTTGAGTAATTTAATCCCTCCCAGGAGGTTGCTTAGTTTTTTGGGGAGATGAATAACTGATTTGACTTGCTTTTTTTTTTTTTCTTTTTAAGAGAACACCAGAGATATGTAATGTCTAGATTAGGTATTGGAATTAGGGTTCACAGGAAGCTGTTGGAATAATGTAGGGAATAAATGATGAGAGCTGGAGCTAGGCCAGTAAGAGTGGGTGGGAATGACTGTTGGGATGGGGGAAGGGTGTGGTCATGGCATAGGAAATTTGGTAAGCAAAACCTCTGGGACTTGGAGATGTGTTATGTGTCAGGGGAGAAGGAGGAACCAAAAGTCATGACAAGGTTCTCTAGGATCAATGACTGAGTGGAGGTTGGTTGCAAAAGAAAGCACAGGGTGTTGGTGGAAGGGAAAAATAGAAATAAAACCAGGAACATATTTTGTGTATTATGTGCCTGTTCTATAGCATTCATGACTGCATTAACTATAATTGTGATAATTCTGTTCTTAAAATATAACATTAAATGGGCAAAAATGTTCCATTTTTTGGCCCATGTTCTTAGTAGCTCTTGAATTATTTCAATGGAAGTATATTACCAAATGGAGTTTTCAGAAAGCATCTTCACCATGAATGGGTGACTGTGGGGTGTTTTCTTTGGTGTCCTTTGGTATTTCAAATTAATGGCACAGATAATGTCTTTCCAGGTGATGACCATCCATATCACTCCAGTGGATGACCAGCTTCCAAAAGAGTCTTCTGGAGTTTCTCGGCATTTGGTTGTCAAGGAAACCGAGGTGGCCTACATCACGAAGAAGCATCTACATTTTATAGATACAGAATATGACAGGGAGCTTCTCTACACGATAACAACACCCCCATTTTTCTCTTCCGGCCACAGGTATCTCTTGAGAAGTCATCACCTGGGCTATTTGTTGAGGGTTATGTCCAAGGACTGAGCCGCAAGTGTCCGTGTACAGTACTGTGGTTCAGTTGTTCCGTTGGTCAAACATGAACTTGTATTCAACTCTGCATTTACTATAATGTCAAACTTATCTCAAACCTCCCTTCAAAAGCTGTAGTAATTGGTAAGTGACCTGCCACTTGTAGTGTCTTCAGCTTAGGTAAGCGTCAAAGAGTCCTTAATCTTTTTTTTTTTTTTTTTGTCGTACAACATTTCTTTTTTTTCTAAAGAGAATGTTATTTTTGTCTTTTTTTTTTTTAAAGATTTTATTTATTTATTTGACAGAGAGAAACACAGCTAGAGAGGGAACACAAGCAGGGGGAATAAGAGAGGGAGAAGCAGGCTTCCCGCCTAGCAGGCAGCCCGATGTGGGGCTCCATCCCGGGTCTCCGGGATCATGACCTGAGCCGAAGGCAGTCGCTTAACCAACTGAGCCACCCAGGCACCCCGTATTTTTGTCTTTTTAATAAAATGTATTGAATCCTCATAATGCTGTTTTCAGATATTGCAGGCCACGAAATGGTCATATTATATGATCTCAGTCAGAAAAGTGAAGAACATACCCGAGGCTTGTGTCAGGTACATGATAGCAAGGAAACATTTTTGAGGATGAGAAGAGTGATTCCCTTCCATGAGATCAAAGTAGAAAATTCTGTACATAGTTTCTATTAGAATGGCATTGATGATTCTGGATTGAAGGCTAGGAACACCCCACCCCCAGTCTCCAATAGAGAGAATATAAAGATGGAACATTTGATTTCTTCCTCTAGTTAGCATTTAAAGCTTCAGAAAATTTGGTTGCAGGCTCTTTGATTTAATGTTTCTTGCCTGGAAAATTGGCTGATGTGTCCTCCTGTATTTCTCTTTAGACATCTGGATGCTGGAAAGTTATTTATGGTGGATAGTGTCCCAAAGCTGACCAAAAATCCTGCAGCCCCAGGGCTGAGATCATTCACTCAGGTATGATGCTATGCGAAAATGTTGACAAACGTGATGGAGGTGTGATCTGAGAGAAGGGATGGCACTCCTAGTGTTGGACTTGAGAATGTTGGCCTTTGACATCTGTCAAAAGCATCAAATGCTTGGTGTCTCCATTCTTTCCGCTTGCACACTTTTATTAAGCATGTGCTGTCTATTCGACAATGCTTTGTTGAGCTGGATTTGATTTTGAAATCTTGTTATAATTCAATAATAAAACAGCATTGTTTTGCCAGTAGCAAGGCTCTGATTTACAGACCTGGTACCTATGGTTTTATTCCAACACATTTAAGTCACTCAAAATCCTACCATACTAGTTTCTTAGGGCTGCTGTAGGCACCATATCTGGGTGGCTTAAAATAATAGAGACTTACTGTCTCAAGGTTCTGAAGGCTAGAAATCTGAAGTCAAGGTGTTGGCAGGGTTGTAAGTCTCTGAAACCCTGGAGGAGAAGCCTTCTTTGCCTGTTCTTCAGACTCTTTGACGTCCTTTGACTTCTAGATCATAGCTCCATTCTGCCCCATTCCTCCTCTGTCATCCTATGGCCATCTTCTCTCTATGTGTCTCTCTCTTTTTATGAGGACACAAGTTATAGTCCACGAAGGAGTCACCCTGTCCTGTGCCCACACCTTATCTTAACCAATTACAGCTACAACAGCTCAGTTCCCAAATAAAGTCATATTCTGTGGTGCTAGAGGTTAGGACTTCAACATACCTGGGGGAGAAACACATTCAACTTAAAATACCTACTGCCTTCGCAGATCCTTCCCAACCCTCTCCCCCTTCCTGTGGACTCTACCCTGGATAGCCCCCTAGGCAGCAGCTACCCCTGTCTGTAGGGCTAATTCTGCCTAATCTCACTAGAGTTAGATTTTGCAAATGAGTATGTAAACCCATGTGCTCAGTACTATTACTTTATTATTTTATTTATTATAGTGATAAGGAAACAGAAGTCTCAAAAGTTTAGGTAACTTAACTACTATCACACAGCTAAGTTATGGTGGAGCTAGGTCAAAAGTCCCATCTCCTATCTTTTATAGAGTTGGCTGACTCTAAACCCTTGACATATTTGCTTAATTTCTTTGTTCTTTTCCCTCCTGGTTTTAGAAAAAGCGATTTATAAGATAGAGATTTTGGACTCTTCAAACTGATATTGGCATTTCCAATGTTGAATGTCAACATAATGGTTCTTGGAGAACCTAGCTCTCTGAAAGTCTCTGATCCTTGCAGATGGCCACCCATGTGTCCATCTCGATTTGCTTTGCAGCATGCTGTGAACCACATGAAAGTGGCCTACATGCCACCTATGCAAGATATAGGCCTCTATCCGGGACATGTCCAGTTTGCCTTTTCTGTCAGTAACCAGCATGGCGGCACTTTGCATGGGATCTGCTTTAATATCACAGTTCTTCCAGTGGACAATCAAGTTCCTGAGGTACGTATGATGTTTGATGTGGAAGATGACAAGGTAGAAAGACCTAAGGAAAGAAAGACTTGAAGACTTACTAAAAATGCTAATTTTCTTTAGGCTGTGTTGTAGAACTTTTTAATTTTTCAGCTACAATGTACGGAAAAAAGCTTGGGGAGGGAGTCTTTTACCTCCCATGGGACTTTCTGTCTAAAAGGTGAGATTTTTCCAGTTGCTGACTTTGGCATTATTTTCAAAGCTTTATCAAAATCTCTTTCATTTCCTTTCCTTTCTGCTAAGTCTCACATGCCTATCAGGGGAAGAGGATTAAGTTATGGGTCTCTTAGCAACCGAAAGGACTTATTTGTTCTCATTACAGGCCAACTCTAGGCTTGCTAATCTAAATAAGCTTTTTAAATTTTTCAAATGAATGAAGGTGGTTTCTTCCATCCTATTGCGTCCCAGCCCTAGTGTTGATGTAAGTGGTCAAGCAGCTGGTTCTCTTATTAAAACTGAACTGCAAAAGTAATGCTACCTTGTGTACATCTTATCTGTGAGGCTGGACTTCATAGTGTAAGTTTGATCCAAATTCCATCAGAGGGTTAGACTTCTGTGGCTATTCCTGGGCTCATTTCCCCCTCAGAAGTGGAAAAACAAAGTAGGATTACTTATAATTCATCACGACCCAGAGGTATGAGAACCCAGACATGTCTCGTCCCTAAGGAAAGAGGTCATCTTGCAGGTACCTACCTGAGGCTCCTTTTCCTGCTCTGTCCTCCCCATATCTCTATCTGCCCAAAGTTGGAGGGCAGCGGTCTCACTCTGAGGAACCAAGGGGCTTACCCAACCCACAGAACTGTCCTGGCAGAGCCAAACAAGACTTTTAATTAGCGAGTTTCAACATTCACACATCAGGACATTTCATATCTTGAAAATTTGGGAACTCTAGGAAGAGTAAACTCACTTACCCCCAGCAGCAGTCGCCTGGGCTTGCTCTCCAGTCTCCACCCCACTCAGTACACTCATTTACATCCCTGGCCTGCCCCCTCAAGCCTCTGAACTTACCATTTTTGGCAGAAGATGTGCCAAAGAGCTCACACAGAAGACCAAAGAATTCGAACTATATTCTTTGATTCCTTCCCTGTCAGGGACGAGATCACATTCCCTGTGGAAGAAAGGAATAGTTTAGAATGTCTGTTGATTTAATTAGATCTTATTCATACTATTCTTTTCTTTCTCTGAGATGCGCGTCCTGACCTAGCTCAGCATCTTAAGAAGCCAAAGCTTTTTCTAAAACAGTCATAGAGAAAAGTAGTGTTTCGTGCAAAGCAATCCAGACCTCTTGCTAGAGAAGAATGATCTGTGGAGAAAACTAGAAATGGTGAAGTGAACAGTTACCTCCCTCGTTTGAAGGTTATGAGGACTCAGGGCGAACGTGGCTTTTTTTTTTCCTCATAGTGTATGGGACAAAAGAAATCATACCTCAGGGAACTGAGAACATTATGAATAAAATTCAGTGAGTAGCTTTGTGAAACCAGTCACAAAAGTGATTTCCTGGCATAAAATACCCACAGATAGCTGAGCTGAGTGATAACCACTAGCTGATCTTAATATCATGCTCATGGGAATGCCCCAGAACCTAAGCACGGTTTGGGCAGAGACTGAAAACTTAGTGATGAATGAGTTGGGGAAAATCATCTTTATCCTTTTATTTTTTGAACGTTGCCCTAAAATACATACATATTTTGAAAACCATAGAGTATATCTCTTGAAACTTTAGCATCTCGGGGTATTAATTGAGGCAACTTGGGAATCAATGAGGATGGCAGACATGGAACTTTTTTCAAAAGTAATGCCTCTCTTTTAATAACAGAAGTATTCTTTCTTCCTCCTACAAATAGTAAAAATGTAGGAGTAAGGCATGTGGGCAGGATGGGGGTGAGTGTCGTCGCAGGGACAGAAGTCTCTTGTTTATGTTTTCCTTTGCTAGTAGAGGTAGTTTATTAAAGAATAGAAGGCAACTGTCTCGGGGTGGTTGGTCTCATAATTTCCATGACCAAGGAGGCTTCCTTGGGGCAGCTGTGCCCTTATGGGCAGGAGGATAGAGCAGGGCTGTGAGTGAACGCGCTGACTTCTTGCTCACTTCTCTTTCCTCTGCCTATCTCCATCCCCCCCCCAAACCCCATGACCCCACAGCTCCCTTTACCAACTTTTTCTTCAGGAACATTCTCCTTTCTGGGAGCGGCAGCTGGTCTGAAGACAGTGGCTTCTTCCTTGAAAAATGTTGCATCCTCACATGGACAGGCACTCACCTCACACCTTTTGCAGGGTGACTTCAGAGCCCGTGATTGGTACCCCAACTCTATCTGCTTGTTTTTACTTCTGTGTAGTAATATACATTTGGGAGAATGATAGGCTAAACAAAGTTCACTCATGTTTCTACTGCAGGATCTCAGGATGTTAAATGTACACACACGCCTTATAAATCTCCAAGGTGAAGACATCGTACATGACTGTTCTCAAGCCTTATTTGACCATAGAACACTTCTCGCCAAGTCCCAATGTAGCAATAAGATACCCCAAGCCCTTCTGACTTGCTTTTTACTTTCAAATGAATTGTTAGTTAAGTAGTGGGTTTTTCTGTCATGAGAAGTTATCTTTACGGCTTAATTATTTGTCTTATATTTGAATAAATATATCTTTTGTTTTTGTTTTGTTTTGTTTTGTTTTAAGATTTTTTAATTTATTTGACAGAGAGAAACAGAGCCAGAGAGGGAACACAAGCAGGGGGAGTGTGAGAGGGAGAAGCAGGCTTCCCGCCGAGCAGGGAGCCCGATGTGGGACTCAATCCCGGGTCTCCGGGATCATGACCTGAGCTGAAGGCAGTCGCTTAACCAATTGAGCCACCCAGGCGCCCCTGAATAAATATATTTCTTATGGAATCTTCAATCTCCAACCTTCAGTTTCCCCATTCTATTTCCATCTTGAAAGTACTCCTTACAACTGACACTTAAAAGCTCCAACCAATTTCCCAAAACTTAAAGAATTTTCAGGATGAAGGGAAGAGATAGATTCCTTCCTCTAGGGAAATTTGGTATAATTGTTGTTTGTGGTCTAGATGAGGGTATATATGTATCCAGCAATGGCGGGATTTTTCTATGTTTTCTATATTTTATCGAAATATTTATATTTTTCTATATTCTATATTTTTCTATGTTTTCTATTTCTATTTTCTCTATTTAGCCACCGCTGATAGTAACCAGTTTGGTCACTGCTTCCAGTAATAGGGGGTCTGAGGTAAATGAAATGTAGACACTTTCAGGTTATAAATCCGCCTTGCTTTGGGTACCTCAATGCTTGGAATTGGAAAAGTTTGGTAAAAAATATTTTTCAGCCAAGATGTTCAGCTATGAACTTTGTCCCCTTTACCACATCCTTGAAAAACTGACATGTGAAGGTGGTTCTAGAAGTTTCCTATTCATTTAATGAGCTCAGTCTTCAGAGAGAGCTCATGGAACAAGCTTCGAATGTTCTCTTCCTTCTTTTTAGGTGTTTACCAACTCCCTGAGAGTGACCGAGGGCGGTCAGCGTATCATCAGCACAGAGAACGTTCTGGTTTCTGATGTGGACACCAAAGTGGACAACATCTCCATCTCCCTACGAAGCCTGCCTCAGTGTGGAAGGGTGGAGCTGGATGGATTTCCTCTACATACGGGAGACACATTTTCTTGGGGAGAACTTCATGCCTTAAAAGTTAGGTTAGAACATTTCCTGGATTTCTTTTTCGATATGCTTTGGCCTTCACCGAGATCCGTTGTGAGGCAGAGCAAAAGAAACAAGTTTGTTCATTTTTTTCAGGGGTACCAGCAGGCCAATTAATACTGCAAGGGTCAGTTGAAGAATTAGAAATGACAAACTTTTAATTTCCCTCCAGACATTTTCTTTCCATCTGGCTTGCTTGTACCAGTGGGAATGACTTTTTGGGTATTTGAACAACAGAAATTAATTACCATGAATATAAAATTTGCTTCATCTGTATATATCACAAGAGGTAATAGCCAAACTAGCTGAATATAGACTAAATAATCAACCTATATAGTCGAACTTGGCTTTAAGGAAAGTCAATTTCACAACTCTGGAAACTCTGGGATCAAATTCTGTTGATCAGTATTTTTAATGTAAATATTTGTTCCATTTTACTGGGAAGGGACTAACAGGCAAACATGTAGGTACGCTGGGAGGTAGGGCGTAGAGTAAGTACTTGGGTTTCTGATAGTCAGAGAGACAGAAATTTATTTCTCAAGGTCCTAGATCAGTCCCCTCACCTTGAGGTCATTCATTTCTTCTAGCTACTGGCATTCTGTAAGAAACTTTCTACAACATTTAGTAACATGTCTTCTCTGTAAAACAAAGCAAGATACTCAAAAGCAAGGACCAGGCAGATAGCTATCTTAAGTGTCTTATCATTTATAAGTTCAAATTGTAAATGGGAATTTTGACCTTTCAGAAGGTATTGGCATCAAATGCTTGATTCCACACTTGGAAGTTGAGTAGGAGCTCAAATTTGTCCATGGGAAGATCAATTTCACCTGAAATTTGGTTTAGTTACTTTGTTTATTCTTGACTTCTTTTCAATACTCACTCTTATCCTCATTAAAATTTCCTTTTTTTTTTTTTTAGAGATCTTAGCTGTTAGCTATATGTTAGAACAAGACCTCTGTTTAAGTAATTCTTATGAGGGGTTAGTGATAGATAGAAAAAAAAGCAGTAGTATCTGCCAGCCCATATAATTCAAGGACTCTTCTATAGTCTTGCAATTATGGGTTTTTTCCCCCTCATTTAATCTTTATAGTAATCAAGGTTGGCAAGCTGATGGTTGTATTTACATATTATAGTTGAAGAAACTAGAAGGTTGAGGTCACTCAGCTAATATACAGAAGAGTGTCTGGTTTTGGAAATTCTGTTTGATTCCATAGCCATACCTTCCGATGTGTACTCCTAGACCCACTTGGCCCTTTTAGGGGTATTAGTATGGTAAGACAGGATTCGTACATTGCCACATATCTGTTTTTGGTGAAAATATCAAGGACCATGGGAGGCAATGTGTGGAAGGTGGACTTTCTTCACCACTGGAATGGAATTCCAAACCTGAGTCCCTACCCAGTGAATGGGTGAGATTACTTCTGAGTAAAATACCTTTAGCCCTGTGATTTTTTCATATGTAAGTGTTATATATGTTTGATATGCTATTTTTTTAGATTTATGTATTTGTTAGAGAGAGAGAGTGTGCATGTGAGGGGGGAGGGGCAGAGGAAGAGAGAGACTCTCAAGCAGACTCCCTGCTGAGGGTTAGCCCAAAGCAAGGTTTGATCCTGGGGCCCTGAGATCATGACTACAGCTGAAACCAAGAATTAGACGCTCAACCAACTGAGTCACACAGTGCTCCTCAATATACTATTTTATGTAAACTTTAATTTTATTTCCTAGGGCTTATTTCCTATCTTGAACAAATCATTGATAAGCTAGAAATTTGGCTTAATTCAAGAGCTGTTTAGAACTTACCATGTATCGGTGGCGCCTGGGTGGCTCAGTTGGTTAAGCGACTGCCTTCGGCTCAGGTCATGATCCCGGAGACCGGGATCAAGCCCCACATCGGGCTCCCCACTCGGCGGGAAGCCTGCTTCTCCCTCTCTTACTCCCCCTGCTTGTGTTCCCTCTCTGGCTGTGTTTCTCTCTGTCAAATAAATAAAATCTTTAAAAAAAA
>PITA01024669.1:0-25862 GCA_004023965.1 Spilogale gracilis | reverse complement strand
TGCAAGGGACCATTCTTCCTCACGTGACTAGAAAAGACTCGCATATAACTCCTTTGTTTACCTTATGACAAGGCCAGACACAGACCCTCCAAATTCCCATTCTTTGCCCACAAATGGTTACTTGAACTGGTTATACCCAATGATCATCTCATCAAAATACCTGCTATCCTGACTTAATGAAATGTTAATTAAGAAGCTTCTCTACTTCCCTGAGACCCCTGAACACTGACCTACCCTCAGCCTGAACCAACATACAACTTAACAGCCCCTCCTGAGGATAAGCTGATCTCAAAGTAAACAATCTCTGTACTATCCCATCACTCCACTTTTACCCACCTACATCCATTAATTCTACTTCCACATACCAGGTTCTTTCTAGCTGCAGTCTTTCATCCTTCTGAAAGAAAAGACTTTTCTACCTGACTTTCAGGAACTCTGCAGATCTCATGGTGGGAGCATTTTCTTTATTGCAATAATCCCCATCCCCCAATTACACCGGTCCCTTTCCCCACTCTTGCAATAACCCTTGTGAATAAAATCTCTTTATAGGATTTTGCATTTTTTTTTTAATTTAACAAAAGGCTCTAATTCTGATTCAGGCAATAAAGTGTAAGGGTAGGCATAATCTAGGATCGACCTAACTGAGGTACAAGTGTTCATGATCAGAGGGTCAAATAAATAATACAAAGGGGAGTAGGGATTCATCCATTCGCCCATTATATGGTAAGTACTGTGCCTTGTAAATTAATCCAGTGATTAATCCAGTGATGAATATGGAAAAAAACCACAATAAACAATTTGTATGCAGTTAAAGGGAAAGATGACTATTAACAGAATATCACAAACGAATGCACAGACTTAGCTGCGTTAAACTATATAAAAAGATATATATGCTCCAGTAAGAATTTTTAGCATGGGGAAAGCAAAAGTCAGAAAGATCATTTATTTCTGGAAATGGCAGGCGAACTGAGAAGGGATGAGAAAAAAAAAATGGTATGGTAAACAGCACTGTAGGCATCTAAGTCAGTTTTATAAGTGTTTATCTTCCATGCCACACTCCTAATTCTACAATATGTATTCGGTAATTTTCTTACGTTTTCCTGGTTTTCATGTCTGCACTTAAGCTACTTAAACATCACAGAAAGCTCAGAGCAGTATTGAAAACTGTTTTTTATTCTAATCAGTCTCTTATTCTCCCATGGCGTAGTACACTAGAAGTATATAGAGTGTCTTGATGCCTCTGGATGCCAGTGAATCAAGAATCACTCCAGACATCACTTTTTATCAAGTCCTGTGAACCTGTTTGCTCTATTTAGTCTTAGTTAGAGGAAATTAGGAACTGTCATTTTTAGTATTTGTTACAAAAGTCTATTTGTTTCCCTCCTAGGCAGGAGAAACACAATCTCAAATTGTACCCATGTTTAATGCTGTACCATAGAACAATGCACCACATTGAAATTTATAAGATTTTACTGGTAAAAGACTCTCTTAATATAAGGTATAAAACAAAGTTTAAGGAGAAAAAAGTGAAAAGAAGAAAAGAAGAAAGAAAGCATAAAGAGAAGGACTAAGGGGGTAAGGAAGCGAGAGAAGGAAGGAGAAGATATATGAATTTTGCTTTACACTAAAAACTCGACAGCCTTTCTGGGGTGACGACCTCCCCATGAGAACACGCCCCTCACAAAGGGACCTTCTTCACCCATTCCCAAAAGAGAAGAAGAGGAAGCACAAGAATAAGTACACAGAGGCCCAATTCCTCTTTCATGGATGAGAAGTGTCCAGGATGCTACATTTCACCGCCATCTTTGGCCATGCACAAATGGTAATTTTGTGTGTTGGCTGCTCCTCTGTCCTCAGCCAGCCTCCAGGAGGAAAAGCAAGGCTTACAGAAGGATGCTCCTGATGGAAGCAGCACTCAAAGCACCCTGAATTGAGATGATATCCCAATAAACAGATGTTGAATAAATTTTTTAAAATAGACAAAAATAAACTTAAAAAAATTAAAAATCTGACATAACTTAGAAAAATGTCACAAATCCATTAAAATATCACTAAGGAAAACAAAACACTGCTTTCTTCACCTTATTTAGCTACTAAAATCTCTCACAATCTAATCCAACAGGAAGAAGAATTACCAAAGAAAGGAGGTATTAATTCATATTTAAGTTTTTTCAACTGCAAGAAGAAATATTTTGAATAGTCAACTTTATTTCGTAAGACTCAATTACTTAAATATTTTTCATTAATCTTAAAACTGGTACCAATACGAACCTCCTTTTTAATGACATAAGGTTTGACAAGCCTCTGTGTTGCATCACCATCCGCCACATTCTGCTCAGATATTTATGAATACAGTTGTGCTGCTGATGTTTCCACAACTATTCCAGGTATAAGACTTTAGAATAGAGAATTCTCTTTAATCACTCTAATGTCATTTCTTCTTTTTAAATGTAAGCAGTCTGGACTGCTCCCAGATTCCTGGAGGTACATCTAATAAAAAGTCTTTTAATTTCAAACTGTTTTTTTTCAGGTAAAATAGGTCACAAAAAAAGAGTAATCAGAAATAGATATAAAACACATAGATTAACTGCTTTTTTAAAAGAAAAGAAATATGATGGTCTTGATTTTCAATTTTAATTTCTAGGTAACTATGCTTCAGTTGGAAATGTTACATGGTTCTTGAAATACCAGCTTTATAATTTTTGGTTCAACACGTTTCTATTCATCCAAATATACCACTTGAAACTTAAAAACAACCAAAAAAAAAAAAAAAAAGGTTTTAGGAACTCAATGTACATAGTTTAGGAAAGCTTTAAAACACAATTCTGGAAACTGGTTCATAACCATGATGTATGCATCAAAGAAAAACACAAAGCACTCCCCTCTCCTCCAGGTGAAATGCTGTATAAAAATATAAACACTGGTACTTAGTTCTCTCAAAATTTAACTAAAAACAAAACAAAAACTTGGTTAAAATTTCATTAGTAGCTAAATATAAATATGGACGATTATCTAACTAGGAAAAACATGAGAAATTGGAAAACCGGAAAGTTGATGATCAGAGAACTATGTTGGGAATTAAAAGACAGAAATAAGGATCTAAGAATTCAAGAAAAGACCAAGTTAAATGTTTAATGCTTCTGTGAAGAAAAAATTCAGCTCCATTACTAATGGTGTTGTATATATGATTACGGAAGAAAACCTGAATTAAAGGCATAGTGTCATCTCTACTACCTAAAAACAAGTGGAATCAGAAGGATAAAGAACATATATACACAAGTATAATAGTTTCTATAAAATGATCTAGCATACAGCAAAGAAAGGAGTATTATTTTATCCCAAGGATCTCTGCTTTAAATCAGAGAAAAATATACTTTATTTACAAAGATGACAGTTACTAAAGTAACAGAAAAATGGTTACTCTATATTGTTGAATAGAGAATCATAAAAATCCACATAGCCTCAACATTTAGGGGGATGACAGGGAGAAGTAGTAATTTATTCTATTAAAATGAAAACCACAGGTCCAAAATGAAGTCATTTATGTCAAGAGCCCCACATTAGCAAACCAAGACTTACAATACCTAGCGTAACTACAATTTCAATACCCTCAAGAATGTGACATTTTAACTAGTCAACAGGGAATTTCCTGGTCAGCACTAGGAAATGTACTGATAGATCCCTTTCATTCCCCTCAGAAGGGCAACATTCTTTCCTAATAATTACCTTTTTTTCATTGGCTTTCTGCTTTTAAAAACTGTTTATTTTTGGCAGCTCAAGAGAGCTCTCCTCTACTTGTATAATGGGATTCTGCCTGATTCACAAATCACTTAATAAAGCTAATTAGATAGTCAATTTCAGTTTTGTTGTTTAACAATGATAATGATGATGATGATCTACTTATAGTTCAGTTAACAAAGGATAAGACACAAGATTTGATTAGACAACTGGAATAAACAATGACAAACTTTTAACAACTACAGCACATTAGAAAAATTAGTAAATCAATTTGCAGGAAACATAAAAACAAGTGAACTTATATAACTTAAAACAGAGAAATACCACATGTAGCTGGTCATCAGGCTTCTTAAAAATTCAGTAATTCAGAAAAAAAGCATAAATGATCAAGGATCAAAAAGGTATCTAAACATCAAGGAAAACTCTTGTCCCCAAGAAGTGTGAAAGAAAGAGCTGGTTTACTCACAACTACACTTAAAATGAGGATACTTAATTTTCCCTAACAACCTCCAATTCTTCCTAAACTGAAGTTGACTGTAAAAAGTGCAGAGGGTATGTGAAAACACTCAAAATCTCAAACATATAGACAAGTCAAAACTGAAGTTTTCTAAGGAAGAAGGAAAAGTCTCTAGTAGGGAGAGCAATCAAAAGTTCCAGTTAAAACACCAGAGTTCTAATTCAACTCAGCTTGGTGACTCATCACGGCATTTTTAATCTATCTTAAGCAGAATCCTCATTAAAATGGGACCACACTGTCTTGTCTATCTCATAAGCTGTTGTGAGAATCTAAAAACTAAGGATTGCAAAGAGGTAATATAAGTAAATTAGGTAGGCCAGGTTTAAGAAAACCAACAGCTCCAGTATGGAAACAGAAAGTAACAGGCCACTGGCCTTAATGTAGAGTAACCAAGATTTTAGAATGCTAACCCAATAATGGACATACCAGACAAAATATATATAATGATATAATAAATAATTATGGAATAAACTGGTAGAGTAGACAGCTTGAAACTCATTCAGAAACATCAAAAAAAAAAAAACCAGTCACCAAGCAGACCAACATATGTATTATCATAGAAATCCAAAGATTTCTATAGAAAGAGAGAGGTACAGGAAAAAAATATTTGAAGATAGGATGGTCTAAAACTTCCCAAATTTGATGAAATGCGTGAATTCACACGTCTAGAAGCCCAATGAACTCTAAGGAAGATAAAATCAAAGAGATCCATACCAAAACTTGACCAAACTATCAAAACACAAAAAAAGAGTCTTAAAAACAGAGAGAGAAGAGTGACTTTTCATGAATAAGGGGTCCTCAATAAGATTACAAGATGACTTCTCATCGGTAACAATGGAGGCCATAAAGCAGTGAGATGACATAGAAACTGCTAAAAGAAATAATTATATACCCAGCAAAACTATCCTTTATGAATAAAGAATAAATTAAGACATTCCCAGTTAAACAAAAGCTAAAGGAGTTTGTTAATAGTAGACCTGTCCTACAAGAAATGATAAAGGAGTCCTTGACACTGAAAGGAAAGGACACTAGATAGTACCCTGAAGACATAACACGAAATAAAGAATACTGGTAAAGGTAACTGCATAGATAAATATAAAAGCCAGCGTTACCACACTTTTGGTTTGCAACTCCTCCCACTAAGAAAATAACTAAAACGCATACACAAAAGGAAATACTTGGAAGAAAATCAAAATGGTACAGTACCAAAAAATAAAAAACTTACAAATGAGTATTTGACATGCTCTGAAACTGTGTTCTACCCAAATTCGTATGTTGAAGCCCTAAGCCCCAGAACTTAAGAATACAACTATTATTTAGAGATAGGTCCTTTAAAGTGGTAGTTAAGTTAAAATGAGGCCTTTATGCTGGATTGGAAGCCAATTTGACCATTGTCCTTACATAAGTAGATTCAAACACATAGAAAGAAACCAGGGGTATGCAGAATGACAATTATGTGAAGAGAGAGCAACTGGAGAGAGGATTCAGAAGAAATCAAAGCTGGGACATCTGGGTGGTTCAGCTGGTTGAACGACTGACTGACTATTGGATTCCACCCAGGTTGTGATCTTGGGGTTGTGGGATTAGGGTCCTCCCACATGGGGCTGGGGCTCCATGTTCAGCATGGAGACTGCTTGGATTTCTTCTCTCACTCCCCCTCTGCCCCTTCCCCTGATCCATGCACCGTGCACACAAGTGCTCACTCTTTCTTCCTCAAATAAATAAAATCTTGGAAAAAAAAAAAAGAAGAAGTAGAAGAAATCAAAGCTGCCAACACCTTGATCTTGGACTTCAAGTATCCAGAACTCTGATTAAACAAGTTTCTCTTGGATAACCGCTCAGTCTGTGGTATTGCGATGGCATCTTGAATAAACCAATACAGTGCCTATTTGAAAGCATATATTATTCTGTATTATTTACTTTTCTGTTATTTAAGTGCTACTATTTAAACAGTAGGAACAGGGTGCCTGGGTGGCTCAGTGGGTTAAAGCCTCTGCCTTTGGCTCAGGTCATGATCCCAGCATCCTGGGATCAAGGCCCACGTCAGGCTTTCTGCTCAGTGGGGATCCTGCTTCCTCTTCTCTCTCTCTGCCTGACTCTCTCTCTGCTTGTGATCTCTCTCTCTCTCTCTGTCAATAAATAAGTAAATAAAAATCTTTAAAAAACAAAACAAAACAAAACAAAAAAAGCTTTAAACAGTAGGAACAACAGTAGTAATTAGTAATAATTAAAAGGATTAAGTAATATGTGTGAGAAAATATAATACTCATTACTTTTGTTTGTTAAAATAAACATAGCAACTTATTTTACCATTTTAAATTCTTTATTGGAATTTAAATTTCATAGGCCATATTGTATATTCTTAATGTATATAAATGAAATATTTTTTAAAAGATTAAAAACAGTTGGATTAAACAGATATTGCCAGTATTTATAGATAATAACAACAATGTTTCTTTTTGTCGCATGAATTAGAATAGTTTTACACATTGTGTCTCCCTCCTAATAACACTTCTCTGAAGTGAGTAGAATCAGAGGGACAGCCTTCTTTTTACTGTGGTAAAACTGGATACAGTTAAATGTAAGCTTCATTTTGACTACTCTGCCAATATCAAATCCATGTTCTTGGTGACAGTCCTGTGATGATATCAAGCTAAATACCTCTCAATAAAAGCATTCGAGCCTGGAATACCAAGGATTATACTTACTAGCAAGGGCAAGTATTTAGGTATGTAAGAATTGGTTTTAAACTCTACAAAATATCCATCTATTTTGACACTAAGTGCTTGTTTTGGTATTCCAACTGTTTGTCAATCATGTCCTTTGCCTTGATTGATTAAATTATACATGTTTTCCACATGTAAAATAAACACCATTTCAGAAGCACACTGGTAATTTCAATTTATACTGTCAAAGTTGCAATCCAAATGAGTTACAGTTTTAGTAAAGAAACTGAGAAGGTCCTATTTAACTTGGCTGCCCTTTTGTGGTGACTTTTTCTTTTCCCCACCTTGAGTTACGAAGCAGTCATATTACAGAAAAATGAGACATTTGTTTGTTGTGTAAGTTTTTTTCAGGTCTCCGTATGGCTTCGTCAAATATCTTCAAACACTTTTGGAGAAATGGCATATAAATTTCTGTTTTAGTAAAATCTTTTTCTCCATTCTCATCCTCAGTGTACTGCCAAATTAGACAAGGACATTCTTCTTGTCTCACACTTTAAAAATATTTTACTGCAGGATATCTTTTCTATGTTCAACAACAATTAGAGCCATTTTTAAGGCACATATCCAAGGAGGCTACCTCCTTCCATTTCTTCACAGTCAAAAAACCACATGAAGTGCACCTGTACATATTGAGAAAATTGAAGTATTCCAAAACCTTCACTATGAAAGTATCAATATCACAGGTAAGCAAATCATACCACTTTTTTAAAAAATATTTTTTAAATTTTTTTGACAGAAAGAGAGAGAGAGAGAGAGAAAGAGCAGGAACACGAGGACGGGGAGTAGGAGAGAGAAAGCAAGCTTCCCGCTGAGCAGAAAGCCCGATGCAGGGCTCAATCCCAGAACCCTGGGCTCATGACCCAAGCCGAAGGGAGACACTTAACAACTAAGCCACACAGGTGCCTCAATCATATCACTTTTTAGCATTGTTTTATACAAGCGGTGCAGAATACTTTTCAGATAAGATTTTTAAATTTTCATTAAAAAGAGAAGATTACAACAAATGAAATTTTACAAAATTTAAATTTGCACTGTCAAACATGAAGGCAAGAAAAGTCTAGAATTGTATTTGGATATCTCAACAATATTGTTTTATGTTGCCTGTGGTTATATGAAAATCTCCAAACATATAATTTAACAAATCAAAGTATCAAAGAACTAATGGGAACATTTTCTTGTTGACATGAGCTGCAATATCAACAGATATATCAAAGTATGGTTGTCGGTCAGATCTGACAGAATAAGCTCTACATTGACTGTAAAGTGTTAATGTTTACTCTCTGTATGATTTTTAGGGCTTCTTTCATAGAAGTAATGATCTTTTCAAATAATGCTTCCTTTCAATGTTTCTGCATATTTTTCCACAGCTACCATGTAAGGTATTATTCAACTATAGAACAAGGACAAATCCACTTAAACCTAGTATTGTGGGGGAAAATTATCTTGAAGCACTAGTAGCCTCCAAATATGTAAACATGCCAACAAAGAACAAATAGGGCCTATCAACCAAATTATTGATACTAGGGGGCACCTGCGTGACTCAGTCATTAAGCGCCTGCCTTCGACTCAGGTCATGATCCCAGGGTGCTGGGATTGAGCCCTGCATTGGGCTCCCTGCCCAGTGGGAAGTCTGCTTCTCCCTCTCCCACTTCCCCCTGCTTGTATGTCCTCTCTCGCTGTCTCTCTCTTGGTCAAATAAATAAATAAAATCTTAAAAAAAAAAAAAAAAAGATGTTGATACTACGTATTTATCCATTAAAAAAACCAACCAAACAAAAAACAGCAAGAAACAAGGGGAAAAGCTAAGAATCATTGTGTAAAGATGCCTGAGTGGCTCAGTGGGTTAAGTGGCTGCCCTCAGTGCAGGTCACATTCCCAGGGTCCTGGGATTAGTCCCACATCAGGCTCCTTGCTGAGCAGGGAGCCTGCTCTTTACTCTACCTCTGCCTGTCGCTCCCCTGCTTGTGTTCTCTCTTTCTTTGACAAATAAATAAATAAAATCTTAAAAAAAAAATCATAGTGTAATGAGTTAGGAGGCAATCAAGTTATAAGGATCTCACTAACTGAATGTTCAAATACCCTGTCTACTTACCTCATCAGGCTTCCCTGATAATGATGGTGTACTTATGAAAAGACAGTTACAATTTAAGAAAGGGGGGGGGCACAAAGAGTCATGCTAAGGATCACATATACACACTCTACTTGTTTTCTGAGAGAAACTCAAGAGCAAACATGCTGAAGCTTGAAAAATGGCCTGCTGAACAGTCAAGGTTTTATTTGCCTTTCCTGGGTAGTGTGTATGGGGCCAGAATGAGAACATACTAAGTATCACTAATGAGTGGTCAATTTGGGGTGATATAATTATTAGCCCAGTGGTACGTGCTCATGATATGGTTTTCCAACCCTTTCTATAAGTAACATTCTTATTTGTTACAACAGAGTTTTCCTTTAGTCTATCCTTAGCAGTCTTGCAGAGTACAAACTTACTTGCTCTTTATATACAGCACATCAGGTGTGCCTATTTCCCAAATTACTTGATTATTTACTATCTATACTTAAACAAAAAAAAGTCCTATGACTTTTGGCTCAATCTTATAACCTATCAGTTCACTATATATAAATTCCACCCACCCGTTTCTCTCCTTGCCTTTACAGAAGAATTGAATATTTTCAAAATATATATTACATAAAACACATACAGATACAGAAAATACATAATTCACATGGAATATACACCATTAAGAACTATGTAGAATTAAGTAGACTATGAAAACACAGATGATCACTGAATTTTTAGCCTTAGATTAGATCTCATCCTATTTCAGATATACAGTTCACAACATCTGGCAGAAATTGTTAGTGTAGCTCTACTGGGTTGTTAGTTGATGCCCAATATTTGCTTCTTTAATAATGTACAGTGACTGAAACAATGGAAACCTATAATCCAGTTGTTTTGTGGAGTGAAGGAGAACTCAAATGGATAAGAAAAGCCCCAAACCACACAAAAAAAACCCAGGACTTTCCTTGGTGGGCTATCCCTGTCAACTCCTTTCCATTGCATTTGCCTAGACTTTTTAGACCACTCTAAGCTCAACCTCAGTGTCCTCATTGAACAAGACTATATCAGAATTAAATACAACTAAGACTCTATCAGGGTTTTTCACTCTAAGGGTCTATTTTTTTCAGATTTTTCTCAAAATTTAGACAAGAGAGCTTAAATTACCAGTTATTACCTAGCACAATGACAAGCACATAACAGACACTCAATAAATATGCATTTAATCCACAAACGAATCAGTTTTTCCTTTTTTGCCTGCCAAGGAAAACCTGAGAAAGCATCCTTCCAAAGGAAAGTACTTCTAATGTATTATTTTTGAAAGCTGTGTGGTTATCCTAGATATAAATTATAATTTGACAATTACGTAGTTGGATCATCAGTCAGATGGAAAGGAAAGCAGTCTTTTTAGGGGAATATTAGGGGAAATGAAAAGCAAAACAAGATATTCAATTAGGGCTAGACTGGAATTACTATTTTTAAAAGGATGAGAACCACAATTCTGATTGTCCTGTCCATAAATGGGTAAATTTAAGTTTTGTTAAGATGAAAAACATTCAGAAAAATAGAAAAAAAATTTTTTAAGCCTTCAACCCTATTGGTTTCCAAGCTTTCTTTTTAAAAGTAGTATGATTTTTATAAACATTATCACATTAATCCTTACAACTTCCAAGGTAAGCTTTAAAGCTTTAACCACCACATTTACATACGAAAGACCCAGAAAGGCTGAATAAATTGTTCATGGCTTCAAGGCCAGTAAAGTGAAAAGCTTGAACTCAAACCCAATTCTAATGTACTCCCATAGTCCCAAGAATAAGCCCTTGCTGTTAAGTTGTTATGCTGCCTCATTGATTGCTGAATAAGCAAATGAAATCTGTAACTTGAATCATGCTGATAACATTGCCTATTGAAGCATTTCTAGAATCTATTTTTAAATTTACTTTTTAATTGTGGTAAAACAGACATACACAAAATTTACCTTTTTAATTGGTTGTTTAGTGTATAGTGCAGCAGTATTAAGTACATTCACATTGTTGAAGAATCATCACCACTAACCATCTCTAGAACACTTTTCATCTTGTAAAACTGAAACTCTATAATCATTAAGCAATTAACTCCCCCTTCTTCCTCCCCTTGGCAATCACCCCCTTGCAACTCCCCCCCCATTCCCCAGCAATCACCATTCTACTTTACATCTCTATCAATCTGACAACCCAAGGTATCTTATATAAGGAGAATCATCAGTACTGAGCCTTTTGTGACTAGATTATTTCACTTAGCATAATGCCCTCAAGATTGTTGTAGTATCTGTCAGAATTTCCTTCCTTTTAATAGCTCTATGCTTTCCTTTTAGCTATTGTGAATAATGCTGCTATGAAAATGCATATACAAATATCTCTTCAAAACTCTTCTTTCAACTCTTTTGGCTATGTAATCTATCTTAGTCTGGTCAGGCTGCCATAATGAAATACCATAGACTGAATGGCATAAACAACAGAAATCTATTTCTCACAGTTCTGAAGGCTCAGGAATCCAAGATCCCAGGTGCAGTCAATTTGGTTCCTGGAGATAACTCTCTTACTGGCTTGTAGATGGCCACCATCTCACTGTGTCCTCATGTGGTAGTGGGAAGGAGGGGCAGTGCAAATTCTCTGGTGCATCTTCTTATAAGGGAACTAATTCTTTTTGATTAGATAACTCATGTCCTCATCTAACCCCCTAAAAACCTCTCAAAGGATCCACCTCCAAATACATCACACTGGGAGTTAGGGCTTCAACATATAAATCTGGGAGGACACAAACATACAGTCCATAGTATACTCAGAATTGGAATTGCTGGATTAAATAATTCTATTTATAATTTTTCTGAGGAAACATACTGTTTTCCATAATGAATACATCATTTTACATGCTCACCAACACTGTACGGGGTTCCAATTTCTCTATATCCTTGCTAACATAAACATAAGAAATGTTCATATGACAGTAGCCATCCTGAAGGGTATGAGTGAGCAGTATAATTTAAAAATAATTCCATCTTATATCAAAGTTAATATACAAACTATAAAGCAGAACAGCTCTGCTTTTAGAGCAATAAATCTAGAACAAATCAAGCACCACCCTTGCCTTCTTGTGGCAGCATCTGAAAGGCTCCACTAACAATGTGAAAAAAATCTTACAAAACAGACTGTAAGTCAGTCTTATGACAGGGAGGAAGGGCTCAAGTTTGAGAGAGAAAAATTGTTTTCATGGGGATCTCTTTTAGTTTTCCGAGTTCAAACTTAAAACTTCCTAAAATCTAAAATGTGAAATAAAAATCCTACTAAAAAAGTGGGAATTATGATTCAACTAGTAACTGAGTATCATATTGGAGGTGCGCTTGGGCAGATGAATAGTTTTGCCTTCAGGTTTGTAGAAACTGGAGAAATCTCACATGTGACTACTGATGTATTTTTTCTTTAGTTCTTGTAAATGGGTTTGTTTACCTGTCTTTAGGGGTAAGGAGGACTGTTCCTATAACATTATATTGTACTTACTAGTTTATCATTCTCTATCTGCAACCCACTACCCCTTTCTCCATCTATGAAAGCTTCAAAAGTATAGACCAAGTCCAACATTAATATCTAACTAACAGATAACAGACTACAGGAACACAGTAAGAATTTAATAAGTAGTGAAGAAAAGGAGGAAGAGCAGAAGAGGAAAATTTAGGATAGTGGGTAAAGAGAAAAATGGTAAGTTTCCCAATATAAGCAAGAATTTTGTAAACAAGGAACATTTCTTATTTATTGATCATATAGCACAGAGCTTTATACATCTCAACACATGTTGGCTGAGCTGTTTTGCATATGATAAAAAAGAAAATGGATACTGTGGCAATTAGGACAGGATGTTAACCCCAAATTTACCAATAATTATAACAACATAAAAATACTGTTTGAATAGCCAAAATTTTAAATTCCATTTACTTCCTTTTTAAAGTTAGAATCAAGTAAAGTATTACTAGAACACATTGTTACAGGGCACATAAAATATTATAGAAGTTGCAAAATACTGGGGAGGGCTAGGGTGGCTAGGTTATGGACATTGGGGAAGGTATACACTATGGTAAATGTGAATTGTGTAAGACTGATGATTCACAGTCCTGTAACAAAAAAATATTTAAGTATAAAAAAGTTGAATAAATAAATTCCCTTTTTTTCTAGAAAAAAGTAAGTTACAAAATAATAATAGTTAGGCAATGACTGTCTTACTAATGAGACTAATATCAGGTATAAATCCAATGGAGACTGATATTACATAACTATAAATTTTGGAAAGGTAGAAATTGATGAAGATCCTCAAGTAAGGAGAAAATTTATTAGTGGACAGCTAGTAGCATCCCAGATCCAGAAGGAAAAAGACTGAAGAGGCAGTAGAATGTGCTTTGACAGATTGAGGCTTTAAAAGAATTATCTGTTACGAACAGAACTGTGCTCCTCTCCCCCAAAAATTAGTATATTGAAGCCTTAAATCACAATGTGACTATTTTTGGATAGGACCTTTAAATAAAGTTAAATAAGGTCCTATGATCACTCATAGGCCCTATCCAGTAGGTGTGGTGCTCTTACCAGAAGATAAAGAAACACCAGAGATCTTTCTGAGCAGAAAGAAAGGCCACGTGAAGACAAAGTGAGAAGGCCAGGAAGGAGTCCTAACCAGAAATCAATACTGATGGCCACCTGATTCTAGACTTCTAAGCCTTCAGAACTGTGAGAAATAATTTTCTACTGTTTAAACCACATAATCTGTGGTATTTTGTTATGGCAGCTCAAGCAATTAATACATAACCTAAGGATAAAAAGTAAATTATCCTCTTTCTGTTAACTTGAGCTCACAAAGTGACCAGCAGGGAGAGGTTTTACAGAAACAATATAAATCAATTGACCAATACAAGGACCTTCTCCTCTTGCCACTCCACACAAAGGACCAGACTACCTCATAAATTAATTTTTACAACTGAAAATATTTTAACAGTATGATGATATTTGAGCTTTAGAAGTATGTGGTATAATCACAATACATGTCTAAGTCAACTAAGACTTAGTTCAAAAAAATGAGAAATTGTTCAACTTTTGTCAATTTTCCACTTCTGTAGTCTTTTAGAGTCACTTAAAATTCAAAAGAAAAGCATTAATCAATGAGAACTCAAAATGACCTATGTCCATCAGAGTTGACCTGCAACTACAGTAAGCAGGATTATGAGCTAGTTTTTAAATCACAGAAGTAAGAACCAGAAGTAGTAGGTAAAGCTTTTTCACGTCCTTCATGACTAGAAGTATAAACAGAACACTAACACTCTCATTCAAGATTAGGTTAGGATGTTGACTTGAAGAGTATACATCAAAATTAATTTACCTAATTATCTACTGGAGGATATAAAGATATGAATTTATGATACACATATGATCTTTATATATGTATAAAAAAGTTGTTTATATAGTTGCATATAACATAAGAAAATCCGCAGTATCGTATTATAGTAATGTCCTTTCTATATACTACTGTATGAAATACCCGAGTCATAAGGTTTAATTATAGTTTAAAAAAACAAACAAACTGGGGTGCCTTGTGGTGCAGTCACTTAAAGCATCTGACTCTTAGTTTTTGCTCAGGTCTGATCTCAGAGTCCTGAGCTTGAGCCCCACATCAGGATCCATGCTCAGTGAGGAGTCTACTTGAGTTTCTCTCTCCCTTTGCCCCTCTCTGCTGCTTGGTCACTCACCCTCTCCAATAAATATATACATCTTCAAAAAAAATAAAAACAAAACTTAGAATTCTGGTACAGTAAACTCATCAGTTCAAGTACAAATAAGAAATAAATACTTTCAACTGATAAAGGGAAAAATAGCCACAAAATATGAAGAATTCCTATAAATCATTAACATGAAAAGTTATAAAATAAAGAGTATAGATTCAACAAGTAATTAAGAATATAAAGAACAATAAACATATTAAAGGATGTTTAAATTCACCAATAATCAAAGGAATAACAATTAAAATAAAATACTTTTTGTTGATTAGGTGGGCAATGATTGCTAAAAAAGCCCAATTCAAAACTGACAAAGCTATTCTATATCAATAAAATATAGTCTAGATTCATTTTAAATCCATTTCTTTATAACTTTTAAAATAATTAACCAACCTGTGCTACTTTAATTGAATTCTGGGTAGAGCCACCAGCATGGTATTCGACCTTGAATTTTTTTACAAGTTCATCAAACCTAAAAGGAAATCACAGTAGAAAATAGTTAGCATCTGTCAGTTGTCACAATGCAAACTTTTCTGATTAGAAGTACATTAAATCACAATTACTAAAATTACATAATTATGTTGAATGAAGTGAAATGTTATGAAAATGCTGAATTTCAATATTTATGAAATTTCTTCCACAAATCTACAATTATAAAAGATTTTGAAATATATAAGCTGTCCATAATTAACCATTAAACTAAGAAAGGTAAAAATAAAAAATCATAAATTATTATAAGTAATGCATATTTTCCCATATTAAGTGATCTCTAGAATCCTTAAAAACGTATATTGTAATAAGTTTAAAGTTTTAGATATCACAAAAACAATCAGTTTATAATTTAAAGAACTGGGAAACTACACTGCATTGTATGATTCTAAGCAAGTTGGTTGGTGACATAATTTCTCTATCTGCCAAAGCTATAGAACTTCTTTCTAGGAAAATACGTACATTCGCTACACATGAAACTTTCCATTTAACATGATCCATGTACACCCCTCCTACTACACATATGCAGCCAAAGGACTATGGACACTGATTTGAATAAATCTCTAACTAGATGGCATTTATTAATCTGGATCTCAAATCAATACTCCCTATGTGGGAGAAATCCAAGGGGCATAAATATGTAATTTAATTTCAAAGGGCTAACAAGCTTTGGAGGGACAAAAGGATGAATACACATAAGAAAATCAGAAAACACCAAATCACTGAATAACAAAATATATGCAATGTAGGCAGCAAATGCTACAGGAGGTCAGTCAAAAAAGAGAGAGATTGGGATATGAGTAGAATATTCAAGGCAAGTTTCAGTCTTGAAAAGCATTTTTAAACCTTTAAATATAGAAGTAGATCCTTTCACTAAAATGAAACATTTCATAGAACTTAAAAATAAAAAAAGACAAATATAGAGATGGTTATATTAGGAATAGGAAAAATGGAGTTATACCCACGCCATACCTCCAACTGCCTTGGAATTATATCTATAAAACCCTGAGACGACAATAAACACAATTAGCAACCCTGCCCAGAAATGACAGCAGTATTTGTATACTACTAATACTACTAATATAATAATAATAGTAGAGAAGGCAAAGTATATAGGCACAGATGCAGAGGTGGGTAGTTGCAGTAGTTGAAGGGAAGCTCTCTTCTACTTACTGTCTGAACTAGATAACAGTTAAGAGAAATGTCAGAGATTATATTTGACTAGATAAAGTAATCATATGATGATCAGTTGCTAGGTTCATTTGAGGTGTCTTCATTTTCAAAAACTGATTCCTCCAAAGGTTTTGGATCATAGTTGCAATAAGCTGAATTACAAATGGGTGACCTCCAAAAAGATATATCCCCCTAGAACCACTGAATGTAACCTTATTTGGTAAAAGAGTCTGCAGATACAAGTTAAAGATCTTGATAAGACCATGTCTCCTGTATTACCCGGGCGGCCCTAAATCCAATAACAAATCTTCTGGTAACAGACAGAAGAGGAGACACAAACAAGAAGACCATGTGAAGATGGAGTCAAAAAGTACATGATAAGAAAGACCAAGAAGGCCAAGGAATGCCAACACCCACCAAAAGCTGGAATAGACAAGAAGGATTCTCCCCTACACTCTTCAGAAGGAACACAGCCATGCCAACCCCCTTAATTCAGACGTCTACCCTCCAGAACTAGATTTTGTTGTAAGCTACCTAGTTTATGATAGTCACAGCAGTAACATCCTTTCTCACTTTCTCAAGAATCTCTTTCCTTAAATTATACCTTCTTTAATCCATCATCGATTTCTCCCTTCAAACAACTTCTAATGAAATAGCTATAAAATTTTGGGGGGAATGAGATGGGCCTAACTTTGTTATAGTTACTAAAATCATAATGAACCAACTCCAGTACATTGCTAAGAACTTGGGAAAGTTTAATGAAAAATATAAATGAAATGTCTATTTTGTAAGGCATACAACATACTGCTCAACAGCAATCTGATTACAGATGAGCATGCAAACTGTACTACTTCCTGTGTGTTCCTAGCCTCATCTATGAATCCTTCTGTGTTTCACTTTCCAAAGAACAAAATAAATAGGAGCGAAAGAGTACCCACCTCATAAACTTGTGATAAGCATTTTAAAAACTATGACTTGAATAAAATGTTTAAAACAATAACTTTAGGCATACAATATGTATTATATAAATGTCAGCTCTGGAACCTAACCCTAAAACCTCAGGGATAGTTAAATAGGCTTCTTTCTTCAGAATATATCAAGGCCTTTAATATCCTGATATGCACATTAACATTCAAGTTGGAGATAGAGCACACACTTCCCAAGCTAATATGGTAATGTAATCCTTTTTCTCCAGATCAGTTACCAAAATTAATGTTTTTTAAACCAGAATAGTCTAGAACCGTATTGGTCTAAGAAGGTAGGTATTGGCCTCTTACAGTTACAGACATTCAAATTTAAGCTAATAAAGTAAAACAAAATTTAAAATTCAGTTTATCAGTTACACTAGCTATGTTTTAAGTACTCAACAGCCACGTGTAAATAGTGGTTATCATACCAGATACACAAATAAAGAACATCCCACTCTTATAAAAATGTACTATTGGATGGTGCAGGGAACGTTAAGTAACAATAAAGAAAGGGGTGCCTGGGTGGCTCAGTGGTTAAGCCTCTGTCTTGAGCTCAGGTCATGATCCCGGAGTCCCGGGATCGGGATCGAGCCCTGCATTGGGCTCCCTGCTCGGCGGGAAGCCTGCTTCTCCCTCTCTCACTCCCACTGCTTGTATTCCCTCTCTGGTTGTGTTTCACTCTGTCAAATAAATAAAATCATTTAAAAAAAAAAGTAAAACAAAATAAGTAAAATAAAGTTTTTACTAAAAATAAACAACAGAGTAAACATGATCAATTTTAGAAATGAAATGGACCTGGGGCGCCTGGGTGGCTCAGTTGGTTAAGTGACTGCTTTTGGCTCAGGTCATGATCCTGGAGACCCAGGATCTAGCCCCACATCGGGCTTCCTGCTCGGCAGCAGGCCTGCTTCTCCCTCTCTCAGTCCCTCTGCTTGTGTTCCCTCTCTAGCTGTGTTTCTCTCTGTCAAATAAATAAGTAAAAATCTTAAAAAAAAAAAAAAAAAAAGAAATGAAATGGACCTAAAAAAATGTCTTCCTTTATGAAATAGGAAAAGTTGGGGGCTCCCAGTTGGCTCAGTTAAGATTGTGACTCCTGATCTCAAGGTCATGGGTTCAAGTCATATGTTGGGTGTAGAGATTACTTAAAAAACAAAACAAAACAAAAAAACAACAAAAAACAGGAATGGGAAAAGTTGGGCATAAAGTTTGAGGAGATTGCCAAGCACAGGTCATCTATGGCATGCTTGTGAATCAAAATCAGAACCATTGTATCAAAATTACTTGTTTATTACAAACACACAAAAATCAGTGTATAACTCTCCTCATTCCAGCCAATAAAGAGAGTTTTCTGTAGAAACCAAAATTTTGTTTATTAACATTACTTTTGGAGTCAGTTCAAAAGGTACAAAAATATCAGGACCCCACATGTCAAGATGGCTGATGAAGCATATGTTTGCTTCCTCTTCCAAGTCTTACTGGATGTCAAAAAACACATTTTATATATATTTATACATATACATATATATGAACAAATGTATAAAGCACTGCTAAGCAAGCAAAGAGGCCACATACAGACCACAAATTTGAGAAATAATACATCTAGCGTAACAGAAAGAAAATATAATAGCACTGACAAAGCAGTGATAGGAGACGTAAAAATTAAGAGTAATTCCTTTGAATACTATTTTGAACACTGTCCAATCACTCCTACATTATCCACAAGAGTAAAATGTGTTTATTTGTTCCAGCCTATTGTTGTAAAGTCTTCCATATCTTGATAATTGTGTAGCTTCTTAGACTACCTGAAAATTATTTCTTTTAAATTTTTTTTTTTGGTAACAGTTTCATTGAGATACAATTCACAAACCATACAATTCACTCAAAGTCTATAAGCCAATCATTTTAAATATATTCATAATTGTGCAACCATCACTACTATCAATTTTAGGATATATTCATTAACTCATTAACCCCATACTTTTAGTTATCAAAACCAAATAATCCCTAAAGAACCACTCATCTACTTTTACTTTTTTTTTTTTTAAGATTTTATTTATTTGACAGAGAGAAACACAGCCAGAGAGGGAACACAAGCAGGGGGAGTGAGAGAGGAAGAAGCAGGCTTCCTGCCAAGCAGGGACCCGGATCATGACCTGAGCTGAAGGCAGTCGTTTAACCAACTGAGCCACCAGGCGCCCCTCATCTACTTTCTATCTCTGTATTTTTGTCCATTCTGGACATTTCATATAAATGGAATCATATAATATGCATATGATTTTGTTGACTAGATTCTTTCACTTAGAATAATGTTATCAGTGTTCATACATGTTAAAGCATCGATCAGTACTTCATTCCTTTTTAGGGCCAAATAATATTATGTTATATGGATATAGCACATTTTCTCTAGTCACCCATCCCTAGACATATAGGTTGTTTTCATCTTTTGGTTATTATGAATAATACTGTGATGAACATTCACATACAAGGTTTTGTGTGGACATACCATCTTCATTACTCTTGGGCATCTACCTAGGAGTAGAATTGCTGGGCCAGTTTAACTTTTAACTGTTAACTCTGTTTAACTTTCTGAAGAACTGCTGCACTATATTCCACTACCTCCCTAACTTATTTTTAGAGACAATACCTGTCTGCCTAATTATATGAAAAACAAGTCACTAGAAAATAAAAGAGTTTCTATAAATTAGCTTAATCACTGTTGAAATTTTTACAAATATCAATAGTTGAAAGGATGACCTGAACAATAAAAATATATGTGGATAAAAAAATAAGATGAAAGTAAGAGAGCTGAAAACACCCAGGAAAACAACCCCAAATCCACAGGAAATATAAGAAATGAAAAGTATGAAAGAAAAATTAGGAGGCATGGAGAATAGATCAGGTGACCCACGGTCCATTTAAGAAAAATGATGGGAGGACTAGAGATAATGAGGAGTAAGAAAGAAACACTAGGAAAAAAAGTTTTCAAAAGAGAAAAGAAAACATAATCCTCAGATTTATCCAAATATGAAGCAATTCTATTAGGGAGGGAACTACGATCTATACTTGGACAATACCTTGTTCAATTTCAGAACTCTTCATATTAAGAGAAAACCTGAAGAACTTCAAGAGTGAAAAATAACAGATTTGAAAAGCAGTAAGAATCAGAATACACTAAACTTCTTAAAGAATACAGGACGCTAAAAAATTTTTTTTCTTCTAGTGTAGAATATAAAGATTTTTCCAAATAGAATTCAATATCCACTCAGATGATTAACTCATAAGGGAAAAACAAGCTTCACATGTAAACGCTGTTTTGCCTTGCATTTATAAAAGAAAGTTTACTTAGTTGGAGGTGTAACAATCAAAAAGAAACATAAGAAAGAAGACAGCATGGGTTATTAAAAAAAAGGGGGGAGTGAGAACAGTGTATGACTTTGGAGAAGTAAAGGAATCCAAAAAGAAATTTAAAGAGAGCCCATTACACCTTGTTACATGTAAAATTCTTGCTTAAGTAGCAAAAATTTTAATAACAAAGGAATATAGATTCTATTCTATGAATCCTTCCAATCAAGCTACTTGGTTCTACACAATAATAGTTACCTAGTTATTTGGTATGAGGTTTTGTTTGGTTTTCAATTTAGGAATCTATGCAGGGATACAACATGTGACATTTAATTATAGTTGCACACATTTGTAACATTTAATAACATTTATAAAATGTAAATATATATATAACACTGACATTTTGAAAAAGGGGAAAAGGGAGAAATGAAAGAAAAAGTTTACTGATTTTGTCTTCCTCAGTTAAAGAGTCCACAAGTATCTCAAATGTTAATCAACTTTTCAAAAGACGTTTTAAGTATACTGTTTAAAGTCATAAAATCAACCAATAGAAAAAGTAAAATATGAAAAAACATAAGGCAGGCAATAAGGAAGGAAAAAGAGAAAAAGGCAGTATAAGTGCACTATATCCTTCATCTTCCAGAATAGAGTCAACAGACATGGAAATTTGTTCAAGAATATTAAGTAGATTTATAATGATAAACTAAAAATATTAACTGTTAATATTTGTAGCTCTATGGAGTGGAGAAGGAGGGAAGTTACATTATTGGGCTTTCTTCCAGTTTTGTTTTTTACAAGTTTCTTAAGGCTATCTAAAATAAATATATAATTTAAAGAAGTCATAAAGTGAACAGTTGTGTAACCTTCAGAACCATTAGCACTATAAATAGATAGATAGATACATACATACATACACAGATAACGATATATGTATGCTTGGCCATCTCTGGGTTCTCAATTCTGATTCATTGATATGTATGTCTACCCCTGCACAAACTGTATTTTGTCTTATTTACTATTGCCTTATAAGTCTTTATAAAAAAGAAGTACCTTCACCTTGTTCTTCTTCATAACTGCTCTGAATATTCTTGGTCGTTTGTGCCTCCATTTAAAGGTATAACTTAGATGTCAATTTCCAAAAACAATTTGTAGACATTTAGACTAGGACTGCATTCAAGATAGATACAGATAGATAGAAGAAAGTGACAACCTTTCTAATATTGAACTGTCTTAATCCATGATCACACTGTATATCATAATATATTTATCTAGGTTTTTAATATTTCTCAATTAGTTTCATAATTTTTGCATAAATCTTGCACATCTTTTATTAGAGTCACTATTTCATACTTCCTTTGTTGTAGTACTGTGATATTTGTTTAAACCTCATTTTTACTTGTTGATGGTATTTAAAAATATAATTTTTTTCCCTAAAGATTTATTTACTTATTTTAAAGACAGCAAGAGAAGGGAGAAGGAGTAGAAAGGGAGAAAAACCCAAGCAGACTCTTCACTACGCAAGGAGCCTGATGTGGGGCTTTATCTCATAATCCTGAGATCAGACCTGAGCCAAAACCAAGAGTTGGACACTTAACAAACTATACCAACCAGCAACCCCAGAAATATAACTCTTTATATAACAATTTTTTTTAAAGATTTTATTTATTTATTTGAGAGAGGGAGAGTGAGTGAAAGAGAGCATGAGAGGGGAGAAGGTCAGAGGGAGAAGCAGACTCCCTGTGGAGCTGGGAGCCCCATGTGGGACTCCATCCTGGGACTGCAGGATCATGACCTGAGCTGAGGGCAGTGGCCTAACCAACTGAGGCACCCAGGCTCCCCATAACAATTTTTATTTATCCAAGTTGCTAATATCTCTAATTAATTCCAATAATTTATGTTTTTGCCATACATACATAATCATAACTTGCGAACAATAACAACTTTTTTCTCTCCTTTTCTTCCCCTGCACCCCCTTTTTCTTGCCTTAGTTCAGAGATTCAGGACCTCCAGCATAACATGCACAGATAACAGTAGGTAGTAATAGTTGTAAGTGGGCAAAATTAGTCTTATTCCAAATTTTGACCTAATAAATTCTAACGAATCCTGATGAAAGACTGGGTAAGTCCATTTCCAAAGCTAGAAGTCTGGAGAGAAATGTGTATATGCACCGCTTTTCCTAAAGAGTTCAATTTTTTAAAATGTAAGACCTGTATCTACTGATATTTCCGCATGTTTCAATTTAGAAATATTAAGTCACCAAAACACATAATAAAATCCAACAATTACAATATACCTGTGTATATTAGAAACAAAACTACCCTACACACATACACACATACACACACACTAAAAAGGATCTGGAAATGGACAACCAAGGTGTTAACAGTGGTTAGCTCCAAAGTAGGAGCAAGTATGGATACTGTAGACATTTATTTTGGCTGTGTAATAAGCATATAAACTGCTTTGCAACAAACACATTTTTTAACCTACTTCACTTTATAATGAAAGAACATAAAAATCTGCCATACGATTATGTAAAAAAGAACTACATATAGAACAAAGTTGAATAAAAAACATACAGCAGAAAAGTGAGTGATTCTTGAATGAAAGAAGCAAGGAAAATTTAACATTTGAACTGAATCTGACAGGTAAGGGAGAAAAAAATATTCAGAACTGAGGGTAAAACAAAAACATGACATATTCCGAGAAGCAACTTAAACACAGAATAAAACATAGGCCAAAATGAAAAGTAAAAACTGGCCATGAAAAGGCAACTCTCTCTGCTAGGCTAATAAATTTAGACATTATTCAATAGTCAAGGGGTGCCTGGGTAGCTCAGTCATTAAGCAGTCTGCCTTCGGCTTGGGTCATGATCCCAGGGTCCTGGGATTGAGCCCCACATGGGGCTCCCTGCTCAGTGGGGGGCCTGCTTCTCCCTCTCCCGCTCTTCCTGCTTCTATTCCCTCTCTCTCTGTATCTCTTTCTGTCAAATAAATAAATAAAATCTAAACAAAAAAAAAAAACAAAAAAACAAAAACAGGCAAGCAGAAATTACTAAAATCTGTTTGCTAATAGTGTGAAAGGCAGACTTGTTTTTAAAAATGGTGACAGCACTGTTTGCAGGACAATGCAGAATAAGAGAGGCAGATTGCCACCTTTCAAATAGTTCATACCAAAGATGAGACGTTGAGCTAAGGCCCTAGAGAAAAAATATTAAACTGATGAAGCATTTCTGTGATAAATAGTTGGAGGTGGAAGGTGTGGTTGAGGGATGACAATTCTGAGATTTCTAGTTTGAACGACCAGGTGGACAATGTTGAGAAAGGAAATATAAGAGAGAAAAAAATTGTACTGAGCAAAGGTAATTCCTACATAGTGATAAACCAAGAAACATTTCTATTTAGGGAAATGATTCTAATGAGGTAAGATTTGTTTCTTTTTATCTCTTGGAGGGAAAGGGCACATAAGTTATATCTTGATTTTCTCTGTATGTTTTTCTAGCTGATACAAAATTTTCTGTTTGTCTGTGAATGGTCTACCTTGTCTGGGTCAAAACTGTCAATGCAGCCAATGGAAAATGCTGGGCAAAGATGAAGGATTGAGTATCTTTAGTGAATGAAACCAAAAATTCAGGCTGAACTATCAATGAGCTTCAAAATTCAGAGTATAACTTGATAGGCAAATAATCTAATCAATTGTGCAAAAATCTTAACTATTTCCTAAGTTGTTTAGGGATGCAATTGTTTAATGGCTTTACATGTTATGGGAAATTTCAACATATTTCCATTATGTGATATGTATTTTTTAAGAGAAGGAGAGGAGAGAGAATTTTACGTGGGATCCAAGCACAGCGGAAAGCCTGACATAGGGCTCAATCTCACAACTTAAGATCACGCCCTGAGCTGAAACCAAGAGTCAAACTCTTAACTGACTGAGCCACCTAGCTGCCCCTCCATTATGTGATTTTTCTCTGCAGGGAATAAAGTGTGGAAATTTTAGTACTTGATAAATTCATTCTTACTTTCTACTTTCAGTTAAATGTCTTTGTCTGAATGGAATAGGCATATCAAACACTTCAATCAAATGACTGACAGGAGTGAAAGAACAGTAGCTGATCCATTTTCCTACTAGCACTCTATTTGTGAAACCCAAATTAAAAAAACTTCCAGAGGAAATGTTCCTTAAATAAAATTTTAGCTAGAGGAAAAACTGAATGCAGCACTTATCAAACTTCTAGATGACAGTTTGCAGATAAGAGGAACAAAAACATATATACAATGGAATATTACACCTCCATCAGAAAGGATGAATACCCAACTTTTGGAGCAACATGGACTAGATTGGAAGAGATTATGCTGAGTGAAATAAGCCAGAGAGACAAAGTCAAGTATCACACGGTTTCACTTACTTGTGGTGCATAAGGAGTAATACAGAGGACAGGAGGAGAAAGAAAGGAAATGGGAAGTAGGGTAAATCGGGGAGGGAAAGGAAATATAAGAGACTTTGGACTCAGAAACAAACTGAGGGTCTTGGAGGGGAGGAGGAAGGGGGGATGGGTGAGCCTAGTCGTGGGTACTGAGGGCACGTATTGCTGGAGCACTGGGTGTGGGGTATAAACAATGAATCTTAGAACACTGAAAATAAATTAATTAATTAAAAAAAAGAATAAAAACAAATTTGATAATATAAGAATATTTAAATTTTTCTATATGAAAGAAAAGCTGAACAATCAAAAAATTTAAATATAAAGATGTTTATCAATATGAAAAATGATTATATTTGCATATATATCTTAAATACATTAAATATTATTTTTTCATATTTTAGTATTAATTTAATTAGTTCAATTTTATTTTTTTAATTATTTTATTTATTTATTTATTTGACAAAGAGAGAAAGAGAGAAAGAGAGAGCGAGCATGAGCACAAGTAGGCAGAGACAGAGAAGGAAGCAGGTTCCCTGCTGAGCAGAGAGCCCTATGTGGGCCTCAATTCCAGGACCCTGAGATCACGACCTGACTGAAGGCAGAGGCTTTAACCCACTGAGCCACCCAGGCACCCAA